>CM067504.1:6148357-6348357 GCA_034509495.1 Acestrorhynchus altus | reverse complement strand
CTGTCCATCGGTTGCACCTTTCGGCCACAAAATGTGGCTGCAAAAGTAATTCAAGTGAAAAACAAATTCTGTTTCTTTCGATCCACCACCTAATCACAGTTGCCTACATCATCTAAAGTTTATTGGCATGTAAACATTTGGATGTGAAACACTATTTATAGGCATATCTAGCTTATTGGTGGTAACATCGTACAATATCACAATTGGTGTCACAGACGGCTTTAATGCCCATAGTTTTGATTTGAACGTAAAGGGAAAAGGCCAGTTTTGTAATGTTTCTCTGAGCCTTCTGGAAGTCCTAGATGTGTCGCGTTCACTGCGTTAGCAGTGCACTAACACACTATTAGAAAATGCACTGAAGAGCTACCGCAGATGAGTTATCACATTCAATTTTGACAAAAGACCTGCCTCTAATAGCCTGGGTTTGCCACAGACTCTTGGCATCTTGGTATTTTTCTCTCATTGTTTGTGCATAATTCAGCCTGTGGTTACAGATGTAGGAAACGTTCTATGGCCTATTCTAGGAATGATGAAAGCATGAAATTCTGTAACATGTCAGAACAACTGTGATCAAAAGAGGTTCCAAAGCATCCATTCAGAAGATGACTGAAGGGAATTCTGTATTTGCTGTGCATGGGAAGGTATGAGGTCTGCAGATGAGGTTTGTTTGGTTTGGGAAGCATGTGGTGACACAGAGCAACTACTAGCCTCTCTCAAGTCAAACAATGGAAATATGTAAAGAACACAGAGGGCACTTCTGGTCTGAATCACAAAATAAATTGACTTTCTCCGTAGCAGTGAGAGTCACGTGCACCCAAGGACACTTTTGAAACAGTTACCATACACACACTCACACAGAGGAGACAGTCTATTACTATTATCGTGGCCAGCCGCAGGATACTCTGCAGAGGGACTCATCCATCGAGTGACCCTGGGACAGTACTCATTAGGGCTGAAACAGTCTCTGTGGGCCACTAACCCTCTCCACAGCAGCCTCACTTCTGTTCAAACATGCTGGAGATTGCATACACATCAAAGAGGGCAAAGCGATACGACACACAAAGGAAAGTAGGTTACTGATTTAACCCCTTAAACTCGAAAGTGTTTAAACGTACGTATCTACAAGCATGGACAGTTTTGTACTGGTTCCTGAAAGATAAGTGTTTACATGTTAATGATGCCAACAAACAGGAAAATAGATCAATTTCATATCAGTTAAGTTTACCATATTTGCACGTTGATGAGCTGTTTCTCACGCCAAGGAATAATAACCCCACACTTCAAGGATTGAAAGCAAACAGATGTGAATAAATAAATGATTTGATAATGACCCGTTTTGGGTCGTTATCACTCTGTAATTTAGGATGTCAAGCTCGAACCCTGTGAGTCTAAAGTTGCAAAGATGCATTTTATGCTTTGGTCCCAATCAGTCCCATTTTTTGAACTTGGAACATTTTCTCGGGTGGTTTGGATTGCTTTCACACAAGGAAAAGCCGAAGTGCACCAAGATGCTTCGCTACAAACTGCATGAGAGTCGCAGCTGTGGTCTGGTGGTTGAGGGAACCAGCTTTGTGACTGGAAGGTCATTGGTTTGAATCCCTGAACTGGCAGGACATGAATGAAAGGCCCTTGAGCAAGGCGCTGAACTCCCCTGCTCCCCTGGGCGCTGAGGATAGGGCTGCCCACCACTCTGGGCACGTGCACTCACTCTCCCCTGGTGTGTGAAGTCACTAGAGTGTATGCGTGTATGACTGTGTGTGGATGGGTTACATGCAGAGGATTATTCCAAAGTATATATACCAGCTTAAACTACACCCGCAGGGCCGTTCAGCTCAAAGTTACTGATTGCATATGATAGTTGGGTCGGACCGAGGTAAGATGAAGTTCGCAAATGAACTGGAGTTTGTTCGGGACTGTTTGTGACCACCTCTTCTACGCGGTCTTGGTGAAGTTGCCGGTTCATATGCAAGTGTGATTACTGTTATCACACCCCAAATGAACCACGCCAGCAGAGGTCGATTTAACTGGATCAAAAAATGCAGGCGTGAAAACACTCTATCATATCGAGCCCAACCGATATGAAAACTTTTGACAACCAATAAAATCAAAGCAAATATCAGACTGTACATTTTAGTGTTTGCTTTTTAATTGTTATTTTGTACTCCTTAAATAGTTAGGACTGTTACAGATGATTGTCAACTCACAACATCCACTTTTGTGATCAATATTTTTATTAACACATGAATCAGATCACAGAACTACGTTCTCAAAGCCTAAAATATGCCCAAGGGCTTCTTATGCACTTAAAATGTTCGGTTGAGACAAACCAACCCAGCAGGTTGGGTTATTATCCTGACTCAAGAGCATTTTGTGTGAAGAATCGCTTCAAATGCTGTACAATTCTAACTACTAGGAAATAAACAAAGACTGCTTTGATTGTATATGCATTGGATACCATAGCAACCATTTAGCAACTTCCTAGCAACCACTTAGTGACACCATAGTAACCACATTGGATTACATAGTAACTGCCCAGCAACCATTTTGCAACAGCATAGTAATTACCTAGGATGCCATAGCAACCACTTACCACCGACATATCTCATCAAATAGATGAAACAGCAAATATTATACTTCATATATCACTTAAAAACCCTGTATCTCCAAAATGTCATTTCCCAGCCGTATCTTACAGTTAAGAACTTTTTCAGATGTACAGAGAGTATGTAATGGGGATGTTTGCTCACCATCTTTGTGGTGAGATGCTTTCGGGGAAATCCAGCCTTCAGCGGTCAGGATGGTTTCCGTCTGACTGTTTACTGGCATTGATGCTTCCTTGTCCTCGCGAGTCCAGCTCTTGTCAAACTGGAATTTATGGTGCACAAATTTCACTGGCTATGAAGCAACTGACCAAGAGCAGCCACTTTATGTCTAAAAAGAGGCTACTGTATCCAGTATGGATGTGCTTTTTCCTAACAGGGAATTCTCAAGTATTCCTCATTTTCTTTACAGTGATGATGATAGGACCTAGAAGCAGAGCTGGTCCCACCAGTGTAGTGCCCTAGGTATGATAAATGAGGCAATATCACTATTTATCAATCATTGAGTTCATACATACACACACACACACAATGTAGCCTTGTTCTACAGCCTTTACACTCTATTCAGAGTATTTGGAAGATTTCTGACCAATTCACACGGGATAAGAAATTTGTCTGAATGGATGTGGCGATTGGATTTCCGCTCCAAAATATGATCAAATATTATAACCAGTCTTATAAATCACATATAGTAATAATAAAATCACATATAGTAATAATGACAAATAACAGTAAAGAGTCTGTACAACACCTGAGATTCGCCACAGGTTCAGCAACCACTGGATAACTGTTTAAAATGTCTCTCTAAACAATAAGGCATTCTTCATAACCATCCACATTAAAACATAAGCACTGGTTACTGGGACTGGGACTAACAGATACACTGTGATACCAGTTTAATCAGCATTCTGATGTACTTTACATCACTAATGATTAAATATGCACTTCTACATAAACTCTTCCAACACCACTTCAGAGCTCTTCATATGCAGAGAGAGAGAGTCAGCCCAGGGGCATACGGGTAGGAGTGTGTGGTGGCACCAGCTCCAGCTTTGCGTGATAGCAACACTGTGAGGTGTCCTAAGCTCTTTAATCCACCTCACTTGGAGTGAAATAATTGAAATGGTAATTAGGAGAGAAAACACACTCACATGCAACGTCTTCAGTCCCACAACGGTACGCTATTTAGTCTGCCGTGTTAAGTGCCAAATGATTAGGCCTCACTGAGTGATTTGGAAAGGTGGTAGTGTGTGTGTGTGTGTGTGTGTGTGTGTGTGTGTGTGTGTGTGTGTGTGTGTGTGTGTGTGTGCACGTGCGCACATGTGTGTGCATGCATACATTTGTGTTCTAATGAGAAATAAAGAATTTGCTTTAAATCAGGGTCTAATTTTACTTTTTGAAGTTAAACATTTCATGTACCTGGATGAAGTTATATGAATGTATGTGGATGTTATGTTGATTCTACTCTATTTTTATTTTATTACTCATTTTCTGCATTTTCTGTTCTATTGTATTCTATTCTAATGATCTTTTTTTTAATCTGGTAGAGTAGAAGTATAGTGTGTAGAAGCTGAGGCTTGTCTAAAAATTGTGTACTCATCAATTAACGATCTCGAGGAGTCTAAAAAATTGCACTAAATTGCACTGTGTTGGTTTATGTGAACTGGGAAAAAGGGGGTGAGAGACAGCTCTCTCTCTCTCTCTCTCTCTCTCTCTCTCTCTCTCTCTCTCTCTCTCTCTCTCTCTCTCTCCGTCTCTCTCTAACTAATCAGTAGTGGCACATTCTCTCTAGGCCTCACAAAATCAAGGATCTTCAGCACCCCTCATTCATTTGATGGGGGCTGCTGTAGACGGAGCCTGTCCCGCCTGATTATCTCTGCAAAAGGGCAGAAATAACAATGTCCTCTTGTTCGGTTAAAATGGGTGTGTTTCTTAAAGCAGTTCATTATAACAGTTTTTCAAAGTTGGAAGGATAGCGTCCAGGGGAATGTCACTTAAAGTGACCGTTCAGTGTTACAGTGATAAATGAGCAGCATTGCTTACTCAAACATCATGCAGTGAGCTCTGAGCACTGTTTCTGCAGATGCAGTTAAAAACAATATTGTACATTTGAAAAGGATGCAGCTGCTGCACTGATGGAAGGAGGCGTTTTGGCTGATGTGGAATATTTGGTGTGTGTGTGTGTGTGTGTGTGTGTGTGTGTGTGTGTGTGTGTGTGTGTGTGTGTGTGTGTGTGTGTGTGCATTGGGAAAGGATTTAGACTCATCGCTATAGGCTGTAGGCTTCTGTGCTTTAGGGGTGGAGCTGCTGCTGTGTCAGTCCTTTATCCCAGAGTCCCGTCAGCAATAATGTGTTTTCTCCACAGACATGCTGATTTGTGTCCTTTCGTTTTATATATCCAGCGAATTGCTGGGAAGAATCTTCATAGTTTTTTGTTTTTTATGTTTTTTGCTTTAAATAGCTAATCTAAAAAATCTGATTGTTAGATCATTCTTGATTATTCAAAACAGAGTGTTAGTCTTTGTTAGAGAGAATTGTGTTCTTAGGGTCGTTGTCCTGCTGCATGACCCACATTCTCTTGAAATTCAGCTCACAGACAAATGTCCTTTAAAATTTGCAGGTATAATCCAGAATTCATTGTTCCATCAACATCCTTGAAACAGATGCCAAAACGTGGTCCAAATCATGATACTACCACCAACATGTTTCATAGATGGGATACTGTTTTTATGCTGGAATGCAATGTTTTTCTTTCTCCAAACATATGGCTTCTTATTTAAACCAAAAACATCTGACCTGTCCATTAAACATTGTTCCAATAGCCTTCTGGCTTGTCCATGTGATCTATAGCAAATCCTTGCATTCACTGTTCTCCTGATGGTGGACTCATAAACGTTAACATTAGCCAAATTGAGGAAAGCCTTTAGTTCCTTGTAAGTTACCTTGGGTTCCTTTGTGAGTTTCATATCTTGACCTTGGTGTGCTCTTTGTTGGTGGAACACTCCTGGGCAGGGTAATAATGGTCCTGAATTTTCTCAATTTGTACACATTCTGTCTGAGAGAAGGTTTTCTAACCTTTCCAGCCTAATGAGGAACTCTTCTTCTGAGCTCCTTAGACATCTCCTTTGTTTGTGCCATGATACACTTCCACAAACATGCATTGTGAAGGTCACCCTTTGATAGATCCCTGTTTTTTAAATAAAACAGGTCTCCCATTTGCACCAAATTGTCTCTTATTGATTAAAAACACTAATCTAATCTAATCTCACCTTCACATGATCTGCTAAGACTAGGTTATATTTATATTTATATAATGATGAAGGACCTGGGAAGTTTCTGTGTGGAGTTGTATGTTCTCCCCATATTTGCATGGGTTTCCTTCGGCTACTCCGGTTTCCCCCACAGTCCAAAGACATGTGCGGTAGGTGAATTGGTGACTCTAAAGTGGCCCTTAGTGTGTGTGTGTGTGTGTGTGTGTGTGTGTGTGTGTGTGTGTGTGTGTGTGTGTGTGTGTGTGTGTGTGTGTGTGAGAGCCCCACGATGGAGTCTAGGGTTGTTTCCTGCCCTTGCGCTCAGAGTTGCCAGCTGGGCACCGGCTCCCCTGTGACCCTATTCAGGAATAAGTTGTATAGAAAAAGGATGGATGGATGGATGGATAACGATGAAGGACTTTTTCAATTCTATTCCTACTTCTTGTGGGCTAGTCCCAAATATCTACAATAAACTTATTTTTTGATTAATTCAAATGTGGAGTCTGATGTGAAGTAATATGTTTTCCTCCTCCAGAAAGTTTGCTCACCAATTAATACATTTTGTGCTGGTTTCCCTGACAGGGATTAAGCCTACTCTTGGACTACTGTGCATTCTGAACGGTGATTCTTCAGTGAAAGTCAAATTTAGTCCAGGTCTATCCGGAATACTAGCCCTTTAAGTTTGTTCATAGTTTTTCTATTACTTCACTAAAAAGAAAAATATCTTAATTGCTGATCTTTTTTTTAATCATCTAGGAACAGCTACAGCTTTGTGTAATTTATCTGAAACCGCCCTCTCTCTTTTTCTCTCCCTCTCTCTCTGTGTAGCCGTGTGTCTGGTGTTGGGCTGCATGATTTTCCCGGATGGCTGGGATGCAGAGGTGATTCGGGACATGTGTGGAGAGGAGACAGGGAAGTATGCACTGGGGAACTGCTCAGTCCGCTGGGCCTACATCCTGGCCATCATTGGCATCCTGGATGCACTCATCCTCTCCTTCCTTGCGTTTGTCCTCGGAAATCGCCAGAGTGACTTCCTGCAAGATGAAGTCAAGGCTGACAATAAAGGTGAGAGATGGCTACCTCATAGTGTGGCCTGTATGAAGCATGGTGAAGATGTTAATAAGGCTTACCAGTTTCAGAGGAACAATGGCATGAGTGAGAGAAATATGGGAGCAAGTTGAATCTGTTCTACAGGTGAAGTAGAAGAGAGAAGAGAATTTAAAGTCTTTAAGGCAAGCTTTACAGTCTGGATCTAGAAAGCAGCACAGAGGACTACAGACAAAGCCGCTAAACTGAATAGGCTGTTTTCGTATACAGGCATCGATATCTGCATAACAATGTAAAGACCAAAAGCACTCCACTTGATCACCAACAAATTAGAGAATGTGCTTCACTGGATCTTAATGTGAACTGCAACAAATCCCATGACTGACAAGTTGGACCAACAACAAAGGAGATGGCTTACAAGAGAGCAGGGAAATCCCTAAGCCAACATTCTTCTCTTTTGCGCTAAACGGGATGTGAACCAGAAACCAGCGGGTTCTTATTTGATCACCCCTTCACAGGAAACCCTCTACTGCAAAGCCCACAATAACAAATGCAACTGATTAGACCAACACGTACTAACAACACACAGTACAATCTCACAGTAGGGCTGTAACAGCACGGTGTATCACATTGTGTTCTTGTATCGTCACTAGAATGTTGTTTCAGTCTCGCACAAATAGAATGAAACTGCCAGCATTGACCATTAATATAAACTACAATTATACATTACATTTATAATGAGATTTGATATAAAACAGACTCAAAACATTTTTAAACACCACCAAAATAATAAGTGCCTATACATTAAATAAATTATTTATAAGGTACATTTGACTTGTGTTAAGTCTATTTAAAAAGGTTTCACATAAGGGTTCATCTTAGAGATTGCTTTCATAAAGGTATTCATATCTGAATTTACATAAATCCTGCAAAGATTCTACAGTTTTACTTTTCAAGTGTTTATCACAAAAATAACGCACCAAGAAGGAGTTGTTGGAATGAAATGAAACGTTCTTACAATATAAGATGACAATATTACAATGTTGATTACAATATTAGAGAGAAAGGATATGTTTATTGGGGCTCTAGTTCCCTGTTGGGCCTCTAACCTGGATACAAGATGAGATACGGTTGGGTGCCAGTTTACGTGCTAATCACAACTGCAGGCTAAGGACCTAAACATCTCTATAAAATCATCAGCCTGAATGATACAGTATGAAAAGCTGTGCTGTTACATCCCTCATTGCATTCTTAAGGTTAAGCTTCATTAAAACAGCTGTCTGAACTAGATGATCAAAGCTATCTGAGCCCTGGACTAAAGGCCTGTTCACACCATGTACGATTTTCCAGACACAGTGGAACGTTAACACCTAGTACGAATCATTGTTTGGCTTCTTATGCTCTGTAAAGGGGGCTAGAAACACCACCGCTCTGACCCGAGTCCTCATTAGATTGTGGCTCTTTGACCATGAACAGACAAGGATGCATGTTGACAAACAAGTACACAAAGTAGCCGTAAAGTGCATATATCAGATATATATGTGCATATGGCAGATATATATCCAGACATATATCTGCTGTGACCTCTGCATTTTGATTGCTCGTTATTTTAGATTTGGGTTCTCCTATGAATAAGATGAGCATTCTGCTTCCTTCGTGATTCTCATTTGTTTGGTCTGCAGCCACGACTGTGGAGCTGCGATTGGTCAGCCTGTGCACTGAAAATAGCACATCTTCCAATTAAAAAACATAGACAGTGTTGCAGTCCATCGCTTTCGGACTCGGTGTGAAAGACACCATTAATGCATGTGGTCATTTTCGAAACTTGACCCGTTTCTTCGTCTGTAAAAATCACAGTCGGTGTGAAAAGGCCTGAACAGGGGTTTCCAATATCTGCCAGAAGGTCTTTCAAAGATCTAGCTGAAAGGCTCTTCACTGTCTCAACGAGAAGAGAAATCCCCCTCCATTTCAAACAAAATGGCTGCGACGCTAAGGTGGGTTTCCGTGAGACGATGGGGCTTGTTCCTTGGCGTCTTCCGTAGTGTGTCTTGTTTACTCCTCTCAGCCGACTGACGTTCATGTTCGAGGCTGGGGTGGAGGACGTAGGCTGGGGGTGTGTGTGGTGGGGGTGATTTTCTCATGAAAGCGTAAGAGGGCACATGTTCATAAATATTTCATCTCCTCTCTTGAGCAAGACTTCTGTGGTAGACTGCTCGGCGCTGCTATTGTAGTGACAAGCAGATTTCATCATCCCACTAGCATTCCGATCATCCCCACGCCAGTAATTCAGGCTCCTTTTGAGTGCAAGAGGCAAGATTGTGCGGCTTGTGCCTCACTCGAAGGCTTTAAGAGACGGGCAGTTTGCACTCCGAGTAAATCATTTATGATAAGCCTCGTTATTATCTTGATCAGATGCATTGCATTGTGATGAAGGTGCATTGTGATGCATTGCATTGTGATGGGGGGCAGGGGAGGAAAGAACAAGAAAGATTATGTCAGATTCATCTACCTGAAGAATGAAAGAATGAAAGAAAGTGAGAAAAAGAGGAGAAGAAAAAGAATAGGAAAAAAAAAAAAATCACCACCCAATTCCTTCATACCCTTCTGATCCTATTGAGGAAGTTGCCATGGTTACATGTCAGATTCCGGCAGGATAAGAAGGGCTGCTGCTCTCTCCCCAGCGACTCGGCACTCTGCAGCTGTGCCTTCTCTTTCTCACACACACACACACACACACACACACACACACCCCATCACCCCCCTCTCTAGCTGCTAATTCTATTTCATCAGAGAGTTTATAAAGGGGGGTGGGTGGGTTGGGGGTGGGGGGTAAGGTGGAGAAAAGGAAAGCAGGATGGGGAAGGCGGGCAGCGAGGGTGCTTTTTGTGTGCGCGTGTGTATGTGCACAGCATCTGTAATAGCCGGGGAATCGGTGTTGCAGCATCAATAAAAACCTGGTGGCAGGTTGCCAAGCCACCCCCAGCTTCTATTTGTTCTCTCTCACTTTAATCCACTCTGCTGTAACCTCACCGTTTTCTCTCCCTCCAAAAAAGCCCTTCATAATTCATCAAATCTCCCATCCTGAGCACAGCATCATTGCTGCTGTGCTTCAGATGACCCTCCCCAACCTCCCCCATGCTTCACTTCTCAACACACACACACACACACACACACACACACACACACACACACACACATCAATCCATCACTGTGCTAAAACCAGAGTCACGTCCCGTTAGTGTTAGGGAGCGCGAGCTGGGGCCATTTGCATCATGCTAATGAGCGCAGAGCTGCTTTCCTGTCCTCGTTACAGTTTACAGAGCCTGGAGGGAATCCTGGGGCTGCTGGACGTGCCTTGCATTTCTCAGTGATCCCGCTGCACACCTGGATGGGATGGGCACAGGAGAAATGCTTCCACGCTGCACCTTTGCTTCTTTTTAAAAGCAGTGTTGGCCCGTCAAGTGTGTCCCACACAGTTCCTGACATTCAGCGAGGCAACGTCTGTGCTGTAATGCAGTCTTGTCTCGTCTTGCATCAAAAAAGATTTTCCAAGCAGAAAGTAGGAAGTCCTGCTTATGTTTCGAGGAGATTCCAAATGTCTTTTAGCCCCCTGTTCCTCCCACTCTCCACCGAATCTCCTTCTGATTCTCATTCCCACTCTGGGTTTGGACAGCAGTCCAGCAGCTCTGTAAATCCGATTGGAATTGGGGGAAATGAGGACTTTATAGACTACAACTTGGACTTAAGCCATGCGATTTATGAATGGAGGCAGCAGACTACATACCACGCACAGCCTCTCCAATGATAGAATTGTCTTTTTTCTTTACTACCAAAGGAAAAGGCAAACGAACGTCCCTAAAATGGCAATGAAATAGCTTGTAAGATTTGATGTTCTCCAACCCTATACCACACAGAGTTGCAAGGATGACAGTACATTGATTACACACTATTTATAACACATTTATGTCAACTGTGTGCAAATGTGTATTTGACAGGGGTGTGAAAATGCATTGGTGCATTGTGATGCACTGATCTGAAGATGCCAAGTCATCTGCATCAGTAACAATCAGATATGGCTCATTGTAGTGTCCAAAATAAATGTTCAGGTAAAAGAAAGCATCCAGAAATGTTTCTCATCAGACTACTGTCCTCTTGGGCCACAGCTCTGCAGACTTCAGTGTTTTGCCTCATTAATAAATGACTTGTTTAATTCAATTTAATTCATATTTGTGAGCATTATACTAATACTGTGTTTCTCAATCCTAGTCCCAGAGTACCACGGCCCTGAAACTCTAAAACAAGCAGAGCAGTGGTACTCCAGGACCAGGATTGAATACCACTGGGCCAAAGTCATGGGACAGGAACTAGGGTCATGTTTCAGGACTTGCCATATAGAATGCTGCACTGAGCTTTGGGATTGGTGTGAGGGGAACCTGCATTGAGTGTGGATGTAATTCCTGACAAAGTCAGACACTGCTGGTAATAATGATCATTGCCAACCACTGTGGGTGGTAATGCCTTCTGTGCAAAACTTCAAAACTGTCTCATCCATCTGTCACCCACCATCACGCCTTGGTCAAACTCTGACAATTAACCTCACTCACAGATTAACTAACACCTCAAACAGGTTTCCCAAACCACAGAACCACTTCATAATCAATGTACCTACTACTGTCACCTGACTTTGGTATGTCAGTGAACAGGGTTGTTCAGTACAACGAAATACTGTGAAACAGCTCCAGAGCATTAAAAAACATATGGAACAGCATTGACAAATCACAAAACAAGGTGTAAAGACAATAAGTGCATATTGTTGCTGTCCAGTGAAAAAACATGTATCTCCAAATTGCCCACTTAATTTTGAATGTAAGTGAAGTAAATGAGTAATTAAAAGTAATTATACTTTATTCTATTGGTCTATTCGTCCATAATTATTGATAAAGTGTTAAAAGCAGCTACAGGGTTCAAATCAAGGAGAAAGCTAAAACATGGAGAGAGCAATATGCATGCGCCCATATGTGCCTGCAGTCAGAGGTGTAATTTGTCTCTGAACTAATCTGTACTGAATATGTAGTCCAGTGATTACAGTTGTGTGTTTGTGTGCATTAATGGAAGAGTGCAGTTTGTTCAGGTTTAGTATGCTGATGGAAACTGGGTGGTGTTTGTAAATAGTATCCCATGTATTAACAAAGATTACAGCAAACGTTATGAGTAGCAGCTTCGTGTTTCAGCACAGCAGCTCATATCCTATCAACTCGTTCACATACGTTTCTGCACAATTCATTTATTAATATGTAATCAAAGTGGTTTGATCTGAAACACACCAGTCTAGAGAAAGTCAGAACTATTCAGAGGCAGTGATTGCTGCTGATATTCTAGGCTTCATAACTCAGGATCAGAATATTCTACAGACATAAAACACATGCACATAACGAACTACAAGACTTACCCAGTCTAACCTAATTGAATTAAATCAGATTAAATGCCACTGCACTTTACTTGTGCTAAACAAATAGCTCATCATATACTTATTTAATTCTATTTTCAGCTCAATGATTTCTGAGGTGTGAATTGTTTTTATTGATTTTGCAAGTAAAAAACATTAAAAAAAAAAAAAAACATTTTAAAACATAAAAAAAACAAAATATTTAAGCAGCCTATGACAAAATGTACAACAAAAAGAAAGTTATCAAATGAAATGGTGATAAATATACTTCTTGATAACCAATGCATTGTTTTATAATAGTTTTGAGGGAGGATTTGATCTAAAGGCTATTTTAAAAATCAGTGTAGAAGAATATTCTCTGATTGAATTTCACAATTGATTTTTAATTAGCAAGCCCATCATTCAAATTGGGAAATACTTACCTCTGCAGAACAGTGGCCTGGAAGGAACCCAGTCTGACACATATGAAAAAAAGTTTTCTTAAAAATATTCAAATTTCTTGATGCATTGATTGGATCAGGGGTCAAAGCTTTACACTAATATATGCTGCACAGCTCTCGCACCAAACTCAGCTCAAACTAAACAACCCCTTCTATTCTGTCTTTACAGACTTTGCAGTATCCAGGGTAAGTCTCTCTCTCTCCCTGCTGCTGTGGCTTCCGTGCTTGTGTGTTGCTGTGTGCAGTGGTCTGTGCTCCGAATCGTCAATGTTGTGGTGCTGTAGTATCCTGACAGTATGTACACTCATGTTGTCCAGGTGTGTTAGAGCTGAGATCGCTCACGTCCCCCTCACCTCTGTGTAGTAGTTCTCCTAAACCCAGGCCTGGACCTGAACCCTAGTGTCAGAGTGAATACATAGCTATTAGCCAACCCAGACCATGCCTTTCAGAGACCCTGCTGGCTCATATGAGCAAAAGCGCTGCAGCAGTGTGAGCGCTCCAGAGTGGTCAGAGTGAATGCTGCAGGCATCCATGCAGCGCAGGCAGAAGCGCACACTCTGCTGAAGGCCCTCGAGCAACCTACCCTCCCTTTTGGAAAATGCAAATGTCTCGGCCAGGGAGCGCACGTCAGGTCAGAGAACACGTTCGGTTGAGCCGCCACACGTTCCCAGCAGCCCCACGGGCGGGCAGGCAGGCAGACGTGTTTGTGCACATGCACTTCCGTTCACATCTGTAAAAGCAGAAAGGATGGAAATGAGGGAAAGACCTACAGCTTAATTACTAGATGACAAACACGTAATGCACAAACAAAAGAAATGTGATGCGAACAGCGGGCAACAGTCTGCATGAAAAATGCATGCTTCAAAGCTTCACTGCTGTGCACGGAGGCAAAAAACATGTCCGGCAATTTGTATTGTGTGGAAATAGGACAGAGAGAAGTTGCACTGCAAAAGAACAGGACTCCTCTTAGGCAGTGCTATGCTTAGTTCACAACAGGCTGCCTTCAAGTAATATTAGCCTACATGCAAAATTCTCTGCTAAGTACAAATCCAGTATTTTTTACTGGAGTACATGTAAAACCAGTGGCAGCAGTATGATTAAGACCAGCAAGAAAAGTCTCACTCAATGCATAATGTTCTGTGTTCATGTGCTGTTCAGAAGGTTGTATGAAAACCACATGTTTAACTAGTAAATATAAGTTCGTTCTGTTTGGGTGCTTGTCAGAAGATCCACCCACTAAGCATAAAGATCAATGCTGGGTCTTTTCCATCCATTCGTAATGAAGTCGTCCAAATACACCTGAAAATATCAAACAAAATGAATCAATATTAGTCAGAAAAACATGCATTTCATAAATATGACATTCAAAATTCCATCTCAGATGTCAAACTAAAAAATGAATAGTTGCACCCTGAAGAAGACTTACAACATACAATCAATGGATTGTTGTCACATGTTCAGACGGCCTGGTGTCATGGTGTGGGGGGTAATTTCGTATCATGACAGATCACAGTTGGTCCTTGTTACAGGCAATTTGACAGCCCAACTTGTCTTGAAGACACATATGTCATGCCCAGTCTCATTGCCAGACATGTCCCCGGTTGAAAATGTGTGGGATGCTGTTGGACAACACTCCATTATCCCTTATCAACACTCCACCCCTACCGTTAAAGAAAATAACACTGTGTGACAATATATTTCAAGATGCATGGGATGAATAATCGCTATTAGGAACTGCTACCACTCCATGCCAAGATGTCTGGCATGTTGTGTTATACCCAACGCCACAATCAAGTTTAACCCGTTGAACTAAAAAAACAAAAAATGTAATGCCTCTGCTAAGCTTTGCTCATATTGAAAATAGCATAATAGCCCTTTAAGGCTGACCAAAGACTACACATTCACATCTCAACTCAATCACTACTCACTGAGTAAACTAGGCCTACAGTTATATCTGAACAGTTGTGTTTGAACAAGGCTTAGCAAATGCATCGGTTTGTACTTCACATCCCTCTGTCTGTGGCAGTACAAAGACTGACGCACCCAGCGTTTTGCCATGACCATACGCAGTGCCGTGTCTGGCACTGCTACTTCGTGTAACTACTTACTTCCCACCTGTGGGCTATTGTTGACCAAGTTTACATATATACTCACCGTCCAAAAATAGTTGCACCCAGAAGGAATCAACCAATTGCAATGCACGAGTCAATCAGAAGTCTCCGTTTTCTACTGTCGGTGGCAACCAACAGATCCATATGTGGAGGCTGGTGATCAGCACCAAGATCAACTGATTGTCATCACACATCATATGAAACCAGATCACCTTTGGTCTTCATTACAGGCACTTCGGCCCGTCATGGCCAGTCACATCGCCACACGTGCTATCAACACTCCACCCCTACTTCAAAATATAACCGACGTGAGTGCGAAAATTCAAGCAGCATGGGATGGATTATCGCAGGACACCATTATACCTGACACCATACTGAAAGACACACTGTATGTGTAGATCAATAAGTATTGATCATATCAGTCTATATTTATAATTATTACAATCATTGTTCTTGCTAACCTTTATCTTCCTTCCCAATAGCACTGCGATCCCACACTTCTTTCTGGGTGCAACTATTTTTTGAGGACGAGTGTATTTACTGAAGTGGCAGTGTGGGACTAAATCTCTCTGCACATGTTTCTTCATGGGGATTGACAGCATGCAAATTGTTATACACAGTGTAGATCTCATCTACCTAGTATGATTAATGGTGCTGTTTTCTTTCCAGCAGCCACTGCATCTGGCCTCTACTCTCCGATTGGACGGTGTAAGATCAATCAACCCAACTAATTGATCGATT
The DNA here is from genome assembly GCA_034509495.1 of Acestrorhynchus altus. Taxonomy (NCBI): domain Eukaryota; kingdom Metazoa; phylum Chordata; class Actinopteri; order Characiformes; family Acestrorhynchidae; genus Acestrorhynchus; species Acestrorhynchus altus. The sequence continues at coordinate 6,332,721 of CM067504.1, read as the reverse complement.
TACCAATCGATTCTCCTTCTCTAGATAAATGCATGCAGTCCTGGAATGCCGCCTGAATTTGCTTTAGCCAGAGATTTGAATGTTCTCGTCTGGTTCGTTGTTGCTGAAAAAGAGCGATGCTTTAATCTTCCCTCCACTGTTTCTCCTGATGTGTCATTTCCTTTCAAATGTGCCTCTCCCCAATCCCCCTCACGTTGTATATGAGTGGGAACAATGTACTGTTATAAACTCTTATAAACTTTCTCTGAAGTGCCATCAACAGCAAGACGCCACATAATGAAGGGTTTTGTGATTAGCTTAAGTATATTGGAGCTGGGATTGTACATGTATGTGGGGCAGTTGTTGTTGGAGCGCGTCTGAGAAGAAGGTGCAGATCTGGTTTTAACTAGCCATCCAGCATCCATTTGAGGCAGGAACGTCAAAGGAATATTCTACTCAAATTCAGTACTTACATGACTTATTCTTACTTAACTGCAGTTGATGTAAAATGAGTTTGCAATAAAGCAGGAGTCATGCGCCTAGCAGTCTAAGATGAGGAAGGGTTAAGGTGGTTTAGTGATGTCAAACCAGGAAATGGCTACAGTGGTTCAAAAAGCCATGGCTGTGGAATCATGCTAATGGAAAGATGGTGGCAACCTCACGCCTCAGGTGACCATTCTACTGACCGCTGTGAAGCGTTTTCTGTGGTCTCTTGCTTTTCATAAGTAAATTCCATACGGACTAGAATTGATATCTCCATGTTACATAAAAATATAGGATGTTAGGTAGCAATAAAATGGCCTTGCAATAAAGTGGTATTTATGTGACTTGGTGGGATGTGATCGAAGTGAATAGCAGTAAGTCAGTATGAAGGCTCACTAATGGACTCATAGAGTTGTTGCTATTTCTGGCTTCATAGAGGTGCTTTTTTCGAAGCTGATATAAACAGTGCGCAGTACTTCAGATGAGTGCTGAAATACACTGTTTGGAATCTATGATTGTAAGGAACAGACTACACTGTGCTGTCCTGTGTAAGTTCACAAGTTAATGGACCAGAAATGAATTAGTAAGACCGTGTAAAGAACCGCTTTTAAATTGACCTCCAAAATCACAGTGTGGTAGTACAGGCGAAAGCTAGTGGCGCTGTCCAGTCACAGGAACTGGAGTTGATGGGAAAAAGTATCATTATTAACTATTATATCACTATTAAACACTATCACACTGAGTCACTGCAGTGCTGAGAATGACAACGGTGAGGAGCTTTATACCTCTCAAGCCCATGACTGGCATTAGGCATGGTGTCAATGGGTTCACACTCATCTGCTCCAGAGAGCCATATTCTATTGGCAATGCTTCTTTATAGGGAGTAGACAAGCTGTGTGTGCATTTGTACATTTGTGTCAGCAATGCAGTCATCTTAAAGTAGCTGAATGCAGTCATTAGGAGGGGTATCCACAAACATTTGGACATATAGTGTCTCCAATCTAGAAAGTGTACTGGCTTTCATGTCCACATTTTGAATCACGTCTGTGCAAGTCAGTGCAATCTCCTTTTTCAGTGACAAAGAGCTGTGCAAATGTTCTTCAAAAACTCTTCAGAAGGTATCCAGTGATAAATATCCCTGTATTTTGGGGTTAAATGCTCCTTTAAAGAAGCCCAGGTATGGACAGTCCACTACACTTGGCCAGACTCTAGTAATTAATATTTTTGGATGGTCCATCTGAGGCCAACTCATAACGATCTCCTGCAAGGCAGAGAAACCGCGTCTGGGCACCTGGCCCAAAGCCTGCATAAACACACAGAGCAGGAGATCTGAGAGGGAGGAGTGGACCAGGTGGTTTCACAGCACTCCACCGTATGCTTCCCTTTTCCTTTTGCTCTTTTTTCCTTCTTTAAATGAGAGAACGCTGGAGCCGGTCACCGTCTGGTAGTACGACGGAACGGCTGGGCCAAGTGGGACATCTATCCACATGGAGTTACAGGTGTCATAAGCAGGTCATTAATAGTGTTATGGCAGATTATTGTCGGTATAATCTCCCTCCGTGTGGCTGCATTCGATTCCCATGTGCTCCCATGGCATTCTCAGATTGATTTGTGATCCGGTTTTCATTAAATTGGCCAGCGCTTCTCGATGACTCATCTGAAAGTGCTACTGCTGTTATTAAACTAGCAGACCAGATAAACAGCAAACCTCCGTCAGGCCTCAGTTCAGTCAGCTCAGTTGAAGCGTATGTCTGTCTTTTTCAGGCACTTTGATGTAATAGGAAGGCGCTGCGTCTGATAAAACACCTATTTTTGGCATCTGCAGCACCATTTCCAGCTAGTGGTCTGTTTCATAATGCTTTGCAAATTTAGATGAGGCCCAGTCAGGTCAACAAAGTCCACCTGGAAGCAAGGTGACCACCTCAAAAAGCAATGACCACTGAACCTGGAATGACACCAAAAAGGCCTTCATATTGAATGATTGGTTCTAGAATAGGGATGCATAAATCCATCGCTGGACCGTCAGAACCTCAGCGCAGGTCTGTGTGCTCTAGCACATGTGATATGGACAAAAGTATTGGGACGCCTGCTCTTTCACTGCTTCTTCAGAAATCAAGGGTATTTAAAAGAGCTTATCCTGCTTTTGTTGGAGTAACTCTCTCTACTGTCCAAGGAAGGCTTTCTCCTAGGTTTTGGAGCATTGCTGAGAGCATTTGATTGCATCCAGCAACAAGAGCATTTCTAAGATCAGAATATAAAACTATCACCACCCTACCTCATCCCCAACTTCCAAACTCATTTGAAAAGTATTGGATGGAGCTCATTCCAGAGAACAGTTTTACTGCTCCATAGCTCAATAATGGGGGGCTTTATGGCCCTCTAACCCATGCCTGGAATTAGCCATGGGCCAGTAGGTTCATGTTTATCTGTTGATGTTTAGATCCTTAATGCATTCTTTAGAAGGGGTACCCTGGTGTAAAACTGAGGGTAATTATGAAGGGACTATGGTGTTCTCCTCATTTCTTCTTAGGTCTTCTCCTTTGGAAATATAAAATGAAAGGTGACAGGTGATGAGACATTTGTAATTAATATCCTAGCAGCCTGTTGAAGAAGAGAGACTCACCTGTGCAACAGGACACAGTTTAGATCAGAGGTCACCAGACCTGCTCCTGGAGAGCTACCTTCCTGCAGTAGTGGAACTGAAGAACACTGAAGTCATTGTCACATTCATGAAACCAGATATAAGTAGTTCTAAAGGTTCTCAAACCAGCTCATCTGGCACCAAAAATCATGCCATGCTCTAAATTACCGTCACTGCATTAACAGTTTTCTGATGGTTGATATAAACATTATCTGAAGCTGCTGGCCTGTATTTGTACTGCTGCCATATTATTGGATGACTAGATAATTGCATCAATGACTAGGTGTAAGAGAAGCTTATACTCAACCAATTAGCATTGTGTAATGTGCATACTGTACATCATTATGGACTTTTACGCACGTATTGCAATAGTTTGTAATCTCATAGAGTCTAATTTGATTTCTGACACTGTAGTTTGTAATGTACTGTGCAAAAATGGTTATATCTGAAAACTGTATCTGTATCTGCACTTTTGTCCATTTTAGGGACAGCAAAGTATTATCCCATTCAACATGTACAGGGGTTGGACAATGAAACTGAAACACCTGTCATTGTAGTGTGGGAGGTTTCATGGCTAAATTGGAGCAGCCTGGTGTCCAATCTTCATTAATTGCACCAGTAAGAGCAGAGTGTGAAGGTTCAATTAGCAGGTAAGAGCACAGTTTTGCTCAAAATATTGCAATGAACACAATATTATGGGGGACATACCAGAGTTCAAAAGAGGACACATTGTTGGTGCACGTCTTGCTGGCGCATCTGTGACCAAGACAGCAAGTCTTTGTGATGTATCAAGAGCCACGGTATCCAGGGTAATGTCAGCACCACCAAGAAGGACCAACCACATCCAACAGGATTAACTGTGGACGCAAGAAGAAGCTGTCTGAAAGGGATGTTGGGGTGCTAACCCGGATGGTATCCAAAAAATTTCATTCCCAACACGAATTGACGCTGTATTGGCCGCAAAAGGAGGCCCTAGTACACCATACTAATCAATTATTGTGGCCTAAAACCAGGTGTTTCCGTTTCATTGTCCAGCCCCTGTACATGTTTGGCTCACATGGATGGACCATGGGTTAGGTGATTCAATGGGTCGTTTGTTCATGTGTTCAATTGGTTTTCCCAAATGGGATATTCCAATGTAAAACCAAAGAAGCTTCGTTCAGACACCAGACAGGTCTTAACAGATCAATTACATTTGGAAGTAAGGGAACAAAAACATCTGATTATTTACTTATTGCTGAGCTATTACTTTGAAATAAAAGTGGATTGTGCTGCCAAGACAAGGAGCTCAGGGCACACGTACTGGACAGTAATGAGAGAGGAATGGTTTGAGAGGAACTCTGAGTTGAAAGGCATCTTTTAGAGCTCAAAAGCATTTACCTGAACAGGCAGAAGAAAACAATTCAGTAATGCCATTTTCAGATAGATCATTGCTCTCTCTCTCAATATCACTTTATCTAACTCACTTAAGAGGGAGGAAGAGAGAGATTGGATATCTGGGGAGATGGAAGAGCTGAGCCGGTGCCGTGTGGATGGTGTGTGTTTGATAGGTGATATGGGGTAGAGAGAGGGAAAATGAGAGAGACCCAGAGTGAGCGATCGAAACACAGACTAAATAGAAGTGAGAGTGTATAGGCTCCTGGTTTTTGTTTGTACTGTATGTGAGATGTGGGGATGGTGGAGGGAGATTCGAGGCACATGGCAAGTTGCTGAGCTCCAAACTGCACAGGGTAAAACAAAATCTGCTCTGATCCCACTGAAGACCGACAGGCCAGGGGGGCATTTCAAGTAAGATTTCTCAATGAAATCCAGTAAAGCCATAGGCAAGGATTGTCCATTAGAAAGGTGCCCTACCTCTTCTTCTGTTGAACCCACTTGCCTTTAGGCTTTTAGGGATTTTGGTGTTTTCCACATCTGTACCAAATGCTCTGTTAACAATATTGTCAGCACATTCTCTATACCGGGGTAGACAAGGATTGGTCCTGGAGAGCCAGTTTGCTGCTCTAACAGACCTACTAATTACCAGGCATTTAACAGGGGAGCTGAATCAGGCGGATGACATTTTGCAAATCATTGACTTTTAGAACACTTTAAGTGTTTGATCATGAGTTGAAACTTCAGAAGAACAGTTTTGGTTACGGAATTCTCACGTCTCATGTTATTACCTGCCAATGCCATGCTAGTGTTTGTGTACAAGGCTGGCACACTAATGCCACTCAACAAGGCCAATGCATCACTAAGAAACACATCTACGCTAGATAATTTTGTTATATTGTTATTCTGTTGGGTATCGTCTTTCACGATGACTCACTCATTATGCCACAACAACCAGCAGCCACTCCTCCAGAACCCCGAAGGAGCATGGAGAAAGGAGGCAAGGAGGCAAAGTAAAGCCTGCTGGTGTCACTCTTTAAAACATTTCTATAGTTTGAGCAACACTTCAAGATACAGATGTTGTTTGACTGTAGACCTGGACAATAAATCATTCTCAGTATTAATTGCAATAGAAAAATTATACCCATATATGAGTGCACCTCAAAAAATTAGAATTTTAGTGAAAAGCTTATTTGTGAATTTCATTCAAAAAGATAAATTGCCATGTTTTATGTTCATTACATGTAAAGTGACATTTGAAGCCTTTGTATGTTTTGCTGTCGATCAGTTTGGTTTGTATCTCATGAAAATCAGAAATCCAGAATCTGAAAATATAAAAATTCATATTTGAATAGGTTACTAATCACAAAAAAAAGCCTGGAATAGATTACTATATATATGTATGAGTGTGTGTGTGTGTGTGTGTGTGTGTGTGTGTGTGTGTGTGTGTGTGTGTGTGTGTGTGTGTGTGTGTGTGTGTGTGTGTGAGTGTGTGTGTGTGTGTGTGTGTGTGTGTGTGTAAAGAAATATATAACTTAATTCTTGAATTGATCAAAATTGTATAGAATAATTTAGTATAATAGTATTTAGTATATATAGTATAATAATTCTTAAATGATCAAAAACATATTTTTCATATTTTTTTGAGATGATACAGATCATAAATCATCTGCAGCACTGATCATCTGCTCACTCTTCCTATGGTCTGAAAATGTGAAGCAAGATCAGTAATTTGCAGGAATAAAACACACACAGTTCCACGGTTCTACAACTAGGCCTATTTAAAGACCCCCAGCTACAACATCCTGACCACGGCAGACAACTGTGTGTCCCCAACGTTCACTTCTTAAACCAAAATATGGGTACCATGTGTAAAGGCTTGAGTATCTTTGTCAGATAGTGGCTACCCTCAGCAGAAGACAAACACTGATTCATTTGTACTGTATTAAAAAATTCTAAAATATTAAAAAAAAATATTCCAGTTTTATAAGAGAATGTTTCAAATTCTTGACAAATGTGTCTGTTGTGGGCTTTCTTAGTAGTTTTCTGAGGCTTTTATATTGTTCATATCGATATCAGGATTATATGACGATATAGCAATTATATCCTATAATGAAATTTAATAGGATATACATTTTGGCCATATCGTCCAGCTCCAGATGAAATGTCCCACATGAAAGGCTGATTACAATCCAAGCTTTTCACACACATGCACACACTTTTTGAAAGGACAGTCTTGCTCCTCGTTAAATTTGATGGACAGTCTTACAATCTTAAAAATGAAGGTGCTTCAAGTGGTTCCTTAAGCAATGCCATAGAAGAACCACTTTTGATTTCGTAAAGAATCATGTTTGTAATGCCGAAGGCAGGTCAGACTGGAAATACAGGTCAGCAGAATAGATTGGAAAAGGTTGTGTTTTGTCCTGAATGTCATCCTTGATCTAAACCTGGCCTTTCTCTTTCCCTGCAACTTTGTACTGACCTTCATTGTGTCCCAACAATCCAAAGCAACATAAAACATCCTTTCGTCTTTACCTCCTTTGTGGCATTGTGTTCTTTCCTTTGTCTCTTTTCTCTGGACTGCTTGGACTGGAGACTCTACTGTGGTGGTCAGCCTACTACTGTTAGTGTCAGACGTGTGACTTTATTACTGTTTGTGGTCAAAGTGGCCCTTTGAAACTGATCAGACCGATCAGCACCAAGGGGACACTTCAGTTACCAGAGTCCACATTCATGCTGTCTCTGATCTGCATAAAGGAATAGTTTGAGGAAAAATCAAATCAATATGATCTTTTTTTGGCCATTTTTTACATAGTCTCATGGCTCCAGTTCAAAACTAAAGACAACCAGCTGTGAGGTGCGGTCACACTGGGTTTTTGCATTTAATTGTCTTGAGAATTAAAATGCATGGAATTGCACACAAAACAGGAATGGCCAAAAATCCAGTTTTAGACTGCAGACATGTCCTACATTTGGGTTAAAATTTGATTTTTTAGACAAACTGTTTCTTAAAATCAGAGGCGGATGTGGACAAACCAGTCCATTTGGCCCAAACCTACTTCTTTTCTGCTGCTAATGGCTCCCTTTCTCTTCTCTCTGTGCAGATTGAGATCCGTGACACAAAGGATCCTCGTTTCGGAGTGCAGCGGTTCCACTGAAGAGATGCCACCTCCTCCTCCTCCTCCTTTCTTCTCTCCCTTCTTCATCTCCCTTACCCCAGTCCTTCTCTCCTACTCCTCTCAGGTCTGCGTCTCTGACTTCAGTTAGGAAGCTGCTCGCTCAGCTCTTTGTAATATAGGACTGGCCTGGAGCACACTGCAAGAAGAGAACCTATTCTACACACGCACACACACACACACACACACACACACACACGCACACACACACACACACACACACACACACACACACACACACACACACACACACACACATTCGCCCACATGCGCACATCCACACACACATTTTAAAAGAATTTAAAATCAGCTTTACAAAAACCAACAACTCTGGGAAAGTGATTAAACTTACACAGTATTATTATTATTATTATTATTATTATTATTATTATTATTATTATTATTATTATTATTATTATTATTACTAAAACAACAATGTTACGGTGATGATTATGCTTGCAACAGCGGTATTACGTTCAAATTTACATATTTTATCTAAAATGGGAAAAACAAATCATTTCTAGCTTTAAGAAAATACATTATTATAATGAATTAATGCATATGTATAAGTGCTTGGGTGCTACTGGAGACACAGATGAAGAAAAAAAAACAAAAAAACAAAGCCAAAAATAATATAAAACAAAAAAAAAATTGAGAAAAATTTTGTACAGCACAAGATGTAATTTTGAAGACCGTCTTTTTTTCTGGAAGATTTTGAACTCCTCCTTTGTACATGTGGTCAGCAACAAGAGACTAGTACAAGAGAAAAGAAGTAGTTCATTTGTAAATAATAGATTTCTGTGGAGACAGGGTACAGACATGACGCATTTATCGACCCAAACGATATTCCTTCTTCACCCTGGAGTGGACTTATCAAATCTATCATCTTTATCGTTATCTCAGCTCTCGGAGTTTATAGCTCCACACCGCGCGGGAAGCTCACAGCCAAGCTGAAGGTTAAACACCTTAAGAACGTTTAGATTTGGCGTGGAACTTTCCACTCAGAGCCTCATCTCATTCAGTTGTCTTTCCTTTCTGTCTACTTTTTTCATTTAGGCTTTTTGATAAACAGTGGGGGTGGGTGGGGGGTGTTGACTAATGAAATGACAATTTTTAGCGTTCTGGTTACGATAATTTCATGACCGGTTACTTATTCTTTCTTGTTACAATCCTGTTTTGTTTGTTTGGTTTTGTTTTCTTTTTTGGATCTTCGTTTCATCCATACTGTCTCGAGGAAAAGCCCTGCATGCTGCATTTTACTCAGGCCCGACGTGTGGAGCACTGATACGTTGTAATTCACCATCTCCTGGATCCTACGAGTCGAGCGTCACTGAGACTGTTCGATGGCACAGCACAACAGAGCTGACCACTGTGGGTCAAGAAAGCATCTCTAGAAGCATCTACTGGGCTTCGAGGAAACCCAAGCAGACTGAAAACTCATCTCAGCGTTAGCTTCTCAATTCACATTCGCCTGAACCATGTTTTCGCGTGTTGTGCCACAGCCAATCCTGAGAAAGTGAATATGTTCGAATCCAGAAAAGTTGGAAACTCCGCACTAGTCTCAATCCAGGCCATCACGACTTCCACAGCCGCATCTGGAAGGACCTCAGTTTTACTTTGAAATTGTCATGTTCAAGGACTCAAATGTCAGATCTTTTTGGGTCACATCTGCGCAGTCATGTGATTGATTAGAACAAAATGACAGATTTACTGTCAGATCTCCTAAAAGGTTCTGGCTGATGGCAGCTTGGTGGTTAAAGGCAGGTCCTGATTTGACAAAACAGCCCATAGCTCTGAGATGCCCAACTGAGAGCAATGATAAACCTACACAGTGCGTTTTATTGGTGGCCCTATAATTTGAAGACCTTCAGTATTGCAGTACTAGACACATCGATCCGTAGCCAGGGCATCTAGCAGATGTGGAGATCATCGGGGCTTACTGTGCACTTATATAACATTTACTCTATATAGATGTTTATATTCGACGTGTTTATATTGCCATTAAAAAGTTGAGTTTTCATTTGGTTTTCTAAGTTGTGATTCTCCTCGGGATCCCTCCAAATAACCTTCACACGTGGTACCGTTGTCCTGCTCCCCAGGTAGAGCTTTGCTTGTACAGTGACTTTCTATGCGCTCCACACGGGGGCGTTTCATTGACGCTGAGAATCGCTTCTCGGGTCAAAAGGGAAAAGGACGGCACACACACTGCACTACAACCTGGTGGGGCGGGTCTGGTTAGCACTGTGCAGCTTTGAGGTCGGACAGTTTATGGAGATCAACAACACCAAGCTAAAGAGCGAAATGTGAGATTCCTCCATATGGTGCTTTACCCTCCGCCCTCCCTACATCCATCAGAGACCCCGTCCCTCCAGCCTCAAAGAGCCCAGAAAGGAGGCCAGGAGGACAGAATGGATGTTGGGGAAAGGTGAAAGGTATAGGAATATAATGGATGAATGGAACGAGGAAAGAGGAGTGTAGGTCAAGCATGGAAAACAAAAGCAATGATCTATTTGTGGACACGGCAAAAGAAACTGTACACATTTCATGTGGTACACCTTTTATTCATGAAGACTTATCAATGCAACTCTGTTTTTCCTTACTAATATATGAACAAACAGTTGTTTTGTTTGATTTCATGCCTTTTAAGTTCTGAATCTTTCTTTGTTGAGGGTTCATGCAGTCTTATGAGTGACTCTCAGGCCAAAACCTGGAGAAGGACACCAAACCTGGAGGTTTACATATTAATATGTAACATGAACGTTTGCACTAGGAGGCAGTGTCCAAACCAGAACCCACAGAAACAATGTAGGACGGGTTGCATATCACAAGTCTTACGCCAACCAACGTTTCAGTCCATTCTGAATTTGTGCCTCTGGTTCAGGTCTACTGTTATTTGGATCTTGTCTCAATGCTAATAAAGCAAGCCAGCTGCTTAATGCAGAGCTTTGCACATTGCCTCAACATGTCTATGAGGTTTTGGATGTGTGCATGATGTGACATCTTCGAGCCTCTGTGATCTGTGCTCACCCATGAAGCCCTTTATGCCCAAATTTATGCACAATCTATGTGCATCTTTGCTAAGTATGAAGCAGTGTTTCCTATGTGCTAATAGAACTCATATATCTCATCAAAGCCATGATAATTAGCTGAGAAGGTAGATCGTCATTAAAGCAGTGATAAAGCAAAAAAAAAAACTGCAGCGTAAGACCTTCTAGGACTTGGCCTGAGAGCCACTAAACAGAACACTGTCCTCAGGAGTTTTTACTCAGCTAAAATATTGGGATTTTTGTTTGTTTCACAAGGTTCAAGGTTATGTTCCAGCTGATGATTCGAAATGGAATTGCATACACTCTGAAAAAATAAAGATGATAAGGTGGGGGTCTCCAACCCTGTTCCTGAAGAGCTACCTTCTCAACCCAAATCTAACACCCCATGCAGCCAATCAAGACCTCTGACAGTAATTAGTTGGATCAGGACTTGGATCAAATCTGTGGTATGATAGCTCTCAAGAAGCAGTGACCCCTGCAATAATGCTTCTTTGGAGCAATGCTGTAGAAGAAAAGTCTTCAAATCTGAACCTTGATCTAGTTTCAAGTCCTGGACACCTTGGTATCCTTAGTAGGTGTGACACTAAGTGGCCAATCAAATTGTTGTCTTAATTTCCAGCAAAAACAAAATCCAAGACTGGAAACTGGATTCTAGGTCCATATATGAAGGCCTGGGTTGTAGAAGAAAGACTTGTAGCATCCTAAAGATCCTTTTAGTGGATGGTTCTTTGAAGACCCAGTTTAGTATATGGGATGTGAGTGTGACAAACCTTTTTGAAGTTTAATGACCTTCACATAAAGTGTGAAGAACCAAGAGCCAAGAACCAGTCAGGAACCTTTTATTTTAAGAGTGATTACACTGTGGATGACCTCTGTCATTGACTAAAGTGAGTGTGAAAGAGGAAATATGAGAATGAAGGGACACCCTCGCTGGTGTAGGATGTCCCAGCCTGAAAGAGCCAGGATGTGGAAAATTATTTAGAAGGTTTTTATTGCGCATGTTTTGGATTCGGGCGTTATTTTTAGGGGGCTAAATGAACAGCCATCCATTAGGCAGCCTCATTTGAGGACCCCATGTGTCCATTATATCTCCATTGATTTGGCCATCCATTCTTTCACCAGCGCAAAAGGAATTGGGCAGTTTAGGCAAAAGCGCAGAAGAGTTTTTGTTTGTTTTTCTTTTTCTTTTTGTGGGGTCCTCTAAGAGTACACTGTGCTGACTATACTAGACATACCTTAGTTCATCCAAAAAAAACAAACAAATATCCAAGGAAACATGATTTCCTTCATATGTGATTATGCACGCTCAGTACATCACTTTATTGGGCTTCGTTTTTATTATTATTATTATTATTATTATTATTATTATTATTATTATTATTATACATTTACTGTTTCTCCATGAAGGCTCCACATGGATATATATATATATATATATATAGTATGAAATGAGAGAATGGAGACTCTCATTTTAAAAAAAAGAAGTGGCCACTTCCCCGTTTTAACTCATGACCTGAGATACTGTAGCCTCTTGCCTTTACTGACGTATAACGGCGATGCCAAAGCTCTCTACCAATAACACGAGTGCAATGCCCATATCCTACCAATACAAATCCTCCCGCTGGGTTCAGTTTGAGATGTGAGTTGGATAAACACCTGCAGTCTGGGGAGAGTTCATTTGGTATTAATTATTAATATCTCAGCTGTGCACACTGGTAGATAGCAGACGCGCACGGTCACCTTTTCTCTCACGCCTCTCTCAACAATTTACATCGTTTACTTTGTAATCTTTTCCGAAAAAAAATATATAAACTTGTGCCAAACTGAGGGAGCAGACTGCTGGGGCAGATATGACACGCAACTGATTTCTGCAGTATGTAATTTTTTTTTTTTTCCCGTGCAGAATCAAAGTGTTGAATGCCTTTCTGTTGGAGTTTTTGCTTTTTGCTCTAGTTGTAAATGTTCCTTTTTCTCTGCTGTTTCTGGGATGCTGCGATGTCTCTCAATAAATCCAACAAACAACAACAGGAACAAAAAAAAAAAAATGTAATGAGAATGTTTCCGCAAGATTGTCATGAGGAGAGTGCAAAAAGAAAGGACATCTGCCACCACCACTTATACATTGTTGGTGTTGTTGTTTTAAAAGATGAAAAAGAAATAAATGAATTGAATTTCAGATCTGGAGCTTTATTGTAATGTATAATGGACGCACGCATCTGTAGATGAGAACAGAGCACTGCTTTGAGCTCTGGATGCTGGATCATGATTTGATATCACCTAGGATGAGAGGTGTTATTCATAACCTCTCTGTCCTCAGGGGTGACATATAGCATGGCTGGGATGTGTGAGGAGAACAGTTTCATTGTACTGAATGCGTGTACAGGTACTCCTGGTTTGCAGAGTTCACGTACACTTTAGGTATTGTGTTAAAGCAGCATTATGTAGCATTTTACCTTCAAATAGCAGCTTCAAAATCATGTTGAGGGAACAGCACTGCTATTGTTGGTACTCCACACTCGGCGTGCCAGAACATACACTATGTTACATTGGTGAAGCAGACAGAAAACACCTCCATGACAGATGTTGCCCATAAATAAGAGCATATGTTGTAATATTACTCTGCAGCCTCAGTCCACATACTTCTTTCATTTCAGAATCAAGAGAAATCTCTCTCACAAACGTACCTATGTGTAATGTGTCCCGAAGTGGTGGCTTAAAGCATGAATCACACTTTCCAACAGTAGGGGGAGCAAGTATTCTCGCACAATGCTGCTTTAAGTCTTGAGGCTGAAATGTACAAACATACAAAATACAATGCATTACTTTGTGCATTACATCATACTTTTCTTTTTCTCCTGTTCATGTTCTAATAAAAGACTTTTATTTGGAAGAAACTGCTGTAGAAGAGCATTGGCAGCACTCTTTATAATCACACATTGCAGACTGAGGTACTGCATGGATTCGATGAGATGAACTGTGTAGAGATCCGGCGACCCATCATCATCCAGCAGTGACATCAGATGATGTGTACAGCACTAAAGCAGTCGTGTGCTGTGTGTGAGGTAAGAGGATACACTTGTTCAGTACTATATAACAAATACACACCTCTTTTTAAACAGTCCAACCATAAAGGCCTTAACAAGCAGACCCATACACACACACACACACACACACACACTCATTTCCTATCTCTTCTGCACTACTGCTGAGCCCCAGTCTCATCTGTTTGTGTGTGTGCCTGCTGGGAATGCCACTGGACTGTCACGATCAACACTATCAGTCCCTAATGAGGGCTGGGGCTGTATGAGAACACACACACACACATGCACACACACACACACACACACACACACACACACACACATTAGTCATCAATAATACATATATATATATATATATATATATATATATATATATATATATATATATATATATATATATATATATGCTTTCACTGCATGCTCCTGTTGGCTGAAAGCAATCAAATGCACAGCAATGTTCCAACATTTAGTGTAAATTCATATAAAATCAGAGGCTGCTTTTACAGCAAAGGAATTCAAACGGCATATTAGGGTTTTTCCCACACTGCACTGGAATAGCTCAGGGGTCTTTTACTCAGGGGTCTTTTCTTGTGTCAGTGGAGCACATTTCTGTACACATTTGTAAGCCAACTGCTTACACATCTTTTTGCAGAACATGAAACAGAGGTCTCCATCTCTAAACCCTGGATTTATCTAAATATCGCACGCCATCTTTTGCTAAGATTAAGGTAGCAAATGTACAAGTTTGGGAATCAGTTACAGAACTCTTACTGCAACATGATGGATGGCAGTAAACCAGTTGGTTCTGTTGAAACTGGCACTACCACAACATCCTTGGACAGCTGACCATGCTTGAAGCAAAGTGTCAAGCCCCTTTTTTGGTACTTAATTACTCTTAAATTGAGTCCCAGCCCTCTGATAGAGATGTTAAAGATGAGAGAGAGATGTTCTTTTTTTGAAGTCTAGGTCATGGATGGCTGTGGCATCCATGGGATCAAACTCACAATCTCTGAAAGATACATTTTACAGACTGGGGGATGTGAATCACTTAAAGAGCAACACCAGAAGCCTTTTAGCCCTGTCTTCTTTCTACTGTGGGTGGTGTGGTGGCTTAATGGTCCCCCAGTGCTGGGGACTTGGCCCTCTCTGGTTGGAGTTTCCATGTTCCCCACCCATGTTTCTGGAAACTCTTGATTTCCTCCCAAATTCTAAAACATGGAGATCAGGCAAGTTGTCTTCCGGCAGTCCTGGGTCAACCCCCCCATAGTACTTGATGCAGTCCTCCAGGTGTATGAGAAATCCCACAAAGCTACTGTGGTGATAATGCATCACCTAGGGCCCTCATCCAAAATCACTACCACAGTGCTGACATGCTGGCTTCCAGCCACCTCCCCCATCACTATCACGGTGGTTACACATCTACTATGGCCTTCATCCAACAATGGTAGTGCAGCATTAGCTTGTTGGTTACAGGTCTCATTGGTACTGTTTTTAAAGCCAGGGCCCCGTCCCTGCTTACATCACCTCATGTGAATTAATCTTAATGCAATTCTTTTTCTGTGATTGTGATTATTTCTGTCAAAGACTATCAAAAGACAACCAGCTCCCAGATGGTGTTTCTACTATATTTTTACGAAAATTCACAGACACAAACCCTTTAACTGTATCATGCCTCAATCTGTAGAATAAAAAAAACTGGGCAGTCAGTGGAAAATGTGATTTTAGACCATTTCTATTAGGACATTCATTATGAAAACAATGTAAAGACAAAGGCCAGTTTCAAACCATGGGAAAAATGAAAAAAAAAAAAAAAATCCTAAACTACTCCACAAACATATTCCAGAAACACAAAATGTCAGGATATTTTACATTTCTAAGAAAAAGGCCCCTCCCATTTTCACACTGTATAGTGTTACGTTCAAATATTGTGTATACTGGTGCACATCCAGGTTCATGGGTTATACGCAACAGGATCATTTGGCCCTTCAGTGAAAGAACCACTGTGTCTCTATGAATGTTATGAATTAAAGCTGTGATTGGATAATACTGTAGTGTAGTTTCAGCCAGTTTTCATGCTCAGAAAACCTCAGGATGAGCTGTTCAGCTTCACCTTTTATGGCACATTCATTCAGGCAAATCTGACTCTATTCTGCATGAGGAAAAAATGCTCCATGCCTAGCAATGTTCAGCAATCCACTAACAAACGAGCAGCACATTTAACGTCCTGTAAAAGCAAGCCAACGCCAGGCGCAGTCTGCTGGAAACATGTCTTGGCTCGCCATGCGCATCCACACACCCCAGTGAGTTGGAGGGGTGTGTGTGTATGTGTGTTTATGCACTATTTTTAGCTGCAGCAGAGCAGCAAAAAGATGGCTGGGGGCTGTGTGCAGCACGTTATGTCAGATGAGATTGGGCTTTGTGTGCATGGAGGACGCTCAGACAGCAAGGTATAAGTGAGAAGCTCTGTGCAATGGACCCTCGAGGCTTCCGTCCCTGGACGTCTCTCTTTTCTCATCCTCTCAATCCCTTTTCTTTCACATTCCTCTTGCTCTGTTGTTTCCACGCAGTACATCACTGGGCTAATCCATGCCCTGGAGACTAGGCCCTGTGTGAGGTTCAGGCAGGGTGATGTGTGGCTGTAGAACTACGCTTGCGTTTGGTGAAAACAGAAATGTTTATGCAGCACAGGAAATCAGCGCATCAAACCGGACTGAGGAATGAACATCGCATTGAGATACAGACTTGGCTCGATAGATCAGACCTGATCACATTTCAACTACCTACAGGACCTTTTACAGGAGCATGTGCCACACACACTTATACAGAGTAGGATTGATGTGGCCTCCACACGTCATACGTCATTTCCTTTCAGTGGTTTTTCACCAATACTGCGGAACTTCTTTCATTCATTCATTCCTTCTTGCTGTGAGGCAACAGCGCTATCCACTGCGCCACCGTGCCGCCCACTGTGGAACTTTGGAATGTTATATTGTTGTAGGATGTTTGCACACTTCACACACTTCCCCTTCCTCTTCCTCAAGGTCAAGGTCAAGGTCAAGGCTTTTTTATTGTCATTACAACCGAGTACAGGTACACAGTGCAATGAAATTGCGTTCCTCCGGAACCAAGGTGCAACATGGAGCAGCAATGCAATTGGACGACATAAAGTGCAAACAGTACAATAAATACAATAAATACAGTGAACAAGAGACCGTTCAACAGACAGGACAGGACAGTACAATACCGAGTGGACAAAGAAGTGAGATGAGTGGTGGGAATAAGGTGCAAGAGATATGTAACATACTGTACATCTAGATGTGCGTGATAACGTGTTTGATTGTTGGTTGTGGTCTGTAGGCCTATTGAGACATATTGGAAAGATTGAAACAGATGAAAACTGGAGTGCAGTGTATTGAATCATGGTGTCTACATGGCATGAACCCTAAATTATGAAATTATTCAGATATTAATCCTAATAGAGATACTTTTGTGAGTTACTTGGTGACCAGTTGGTTTGGCATATGTTGTGGTGTTCCAAAGGGTTCTATTATAGGCCCTTTAAAACTCATGTCAATAATAATAATATTGATAGTGAAGAACTGAATTGCTCTGGGGGGTAAGTACTAAATACAAACAAATGTAAAGTTATTTAAAAAAAATTAAACTGAAAATGTAATCATTTTGAAGAATTTCAATGCATGCAGCAGATCAGATGTTCCACCTTTGGATGCTGTGGTACCACCATTAGATTACAGACAAAAAACAATCCTACTTAACAGAAGTAAACTCTGTGTAGTCCATTAGTTTATCGTATGGGTCTTACTTCCATAATCGCATTGATTTTTATTATCATTACATCTCAAGTGATTTCATTCCATGGATTCCATGTTTTACACATCAAGCGAAGTGCAGGCATTTCTAACTGTTTTTACAGCATCTAACTCTGAGTTTGCTATCTCATTTCTTTGATTTGGTTGTTCTTATCTGACTTGTGTGGAAATCTGATGAAGCTCAAGCTGCATTCTGGCACATGTTTTGGTCCTTCTCATCACCCTAGCCTCATCTTGTAATTAGTGTCCCCACCTGTGTCTCTTTTGTAGCCCTGCCCTCTCTTTATCTTCCCCAGGTGTGCCTTGTCTTTCTGTCTGCCCACCTGCTACTTGAGCTCCTGCATTAGCAGCGCCCGACTCTCCTGCCAGCTTTCAGAAGATCTGCCTCTGCATCATCTTCCAGGCCATCTGCCTTTGCGTCAGCCTCTAGAACGGTGCCCAGACTGGCTTCTGAGAATGTTCATCACTTTTGCTGGTCCCGAGCCCTTGTCTCTGTTTGTATCTTTGTCAGTAAGATATGGATCCTGTGTCTGTTCCTTTACCTGTCACCACATCCGTGCCTGTCCTTTTTAATGTTCTGGCCCTTGTACTTTTAGGAAGTCCAGTCCATTATCTGTTCCAGTCTTCTGGTTTATCTCCAGGCAGTGTCCAGTATCATGTTCTGTCTCCAGTCCTGTTTCAGTCCCTTCTTAGGCCCATGTATTGGCTCTGATTCCAGGGCAGGTTTGGTGTCCAGAGTTAGTTCTGGGATTGTACTAATGAAGCTGACAAGTAAGTTAGTAAGGAAAGTAACATATATGCATTATCAGATGATTACAGTGCTTTTTTTTCATATGTGGCCCTAGAAACAACAGGAGCCATCTTGAAGACTGAAATATGTGTGTTCATACAGAAATGTGATATATGGGCATATATTAACTTAATTAAAGACTGGACTCATGCATTAAAATATGGATTATACATTACTTTGTGGATTATTTGGTAGATACATATATGTACATATAAAAAGAAAAACTAACATTTAGTTAGTATTCAGACACTTGATCATCTTTGAGATTTTTAGTCCTTGAGTGGACATGATTTGGAAAGACACACGTCTGACTTTATAAGGTCTCACAGCTATCAATGAATATCAGAGCAAAAAACAAGCCATAAAGAAGAAATAACTGCCTGTAGAACTCACAGACAGCATTGTGTGGAGGCACAGATCTGGAGAAGGCTACAAAAAACTTCTGCTGCACTAAAAGTTCCCAAGAGGGCAATGGACTCCATGATTCTTAAAGGGAGACGTTTGGAACAACCAGGAGACTTCCTAGAGTTGGCAGCACTTAGCCAATCTGGGATTTATGGCAGAATGTCCAGACAGATGCCTCTACTCAGTAAAAGTAGTTTGCAAAAAAAGCACATAAAGAACCCTCAGACTGTGAGAAAACAAGTTTCTGTGGTCTGATGAAAGCAAAATGGAACTTTCTGGCCTGCGAAGACTGTAAGAGTTATGTCTGGAGGAAACCAATCTAGGTGCCATCATACCTAAGAAGAGTGGAGGCTGTAGTTTTAGCCCAAGACCACAACATAAACTGTATGTTATTTATGCTGGACTTGAGGAAACTCCATATAATATATTGTATATTTTAATCCTGTATATTGCCATATATCAAATTTCTATATGGTTACTAATATATATTTTGCCAAATACAGAATTACATACACATGTATCTAATCATAAATGATGCACCTTACAAGGAAAATTGTAAATTAGATTTTTTTCTGCTCAACTTTAACACTTACATCAGAGGAATGGCTGGAAATGGAAGGAAAAGCACATGCAATTAGAGCAGAGAAGCATGTGTGTGTGTGTGTGTGTGTGTGAGAGAGAGAGAGAGAGAGAGAGAGAGAGAGAGAGAGAGAGAGAGAGAGAGTCAGGGCATAGAGAGATGAACAGATGGCCGGTCTTGCACTCATCTGTGGAGGGCTACTTCCTGAAGCGTTGGTTAGCAGCTCCAGCAGAAGAGAATGTGCAGAAAGCAGGATGGCAGGGCCAGAGAGGAGGAGTGGGGGGTGGGGAGTGTACTGCCCAGCACACACTGGACTGAGGAGCACCAGGCCAGGTGCCAACCTGGCAGCAGGCATTAAACAGGCATCTTTGGCACTGCCGGTATCAGACAAAGGAGTCACGGAGAGACTCAATTTCACTGCGGACGTCACACCACAGGCCCCTGGCATCACCATGGAAACCCTGCCCGGGTGAGATACCGCAATCTTATGATGGGCATGAACCCAACTGCTCACCTGCAACACTGACAAATCTCTTTATTCAGAAAGGAAGCAGAAGTGATAAATGTGCCCAATATATATCACCTGTAAATAGTTTTAAAATGTATAATGCAGAAATCTGCTACGAGCAAACCTAAGGACGGGATGGAGAGAAATCAGAGCAGGTATAGGTAGGAAAGGAGGTTCGCACTGCAAGGTAGTCATTTTTGTCATGAAATTGCTATAATAATGTTTTAACTGTCATATATCTCATATTCACTACATTAAAAGTGATCTATTTCACTATTATCTATTTCAAGATACTGATTTATAATTTAGTCAAACCTCAATTTAAATAATGTGAGATTGTGGATTTCTCTTTTATATGAATTATAAGCCAAAATATAGGTATGACATAAATCACTTGACATGTAACGAATATAAAATTTTAAACAATGTCTGAAACAGTGAACACAATTAACTTTATTGTAATATTCTATCATATTGGGTGTTCTAAGACTTTTGACCAGTAGTGTAGCTGTGCACATACTTGCCTATGTGCTGTGCATGTTACTGTGCTTCCACTCGATCATTTGAACCTTTAGAACTCTAGGTTTTGCAGGATGTTTTTATAGTTTGACATACTATTATTCACTTTTCTTTCTTTTTTTGTACAGGAGACACACGGAGACACATGCCATATATTGTTATTTTGAGGAGACCCTGGACTCCTATATATATGTTTTACAACACACTTTATATATTTGTATAGTGTGTTTTACAACAAAGGATTTGTCAAAGTTGACAGCAGCTTTACAAAAATCTGGGGTCAAAGCCTCAAGTGAGTAGCCTGCAGGCAACAGTGGCAACTCACTCACCCTTGACCATGTTTTGATCATGAATTGACTTAAATTGACTGACTGCACCTTTAATATTTAAGGACTACAAACACAGAAATTGATCATCCAGAGTATTTTTCAGCTGAGTTTTGATGAGTTATTTGTAATAATTCGATTGAGAAAGATATTTATAATAAGTTCTTCATAAAACAAAGCCCTGCACAGCAAAAACATCTTCAAGAGTAGACGTGATCAGGTCTGTCTCACTCACAAGAGTCGCCAACCTTTTCATGTGCACTCCAGTGCTCCGGTCTGGTGACCGAGCTGTTTATTATCTGTCTCTAAAACACATCAGGCTGACCAACACATGCCATTCAGACCACACCTTATTTAGGCCAGTGTGGTAGATGGATGTTTTGTCTAAAATTGATTGTGACATATTACACCAGTGCCCGACCTCAGTAATGCTCTTGTGGCTGAATGCATTCAAATCTCCACAGCAATGTTGAGAGTAAAGTCTGTTCAGAAGAGTAGAGGTGGTTCCTGCAGGAAAAGGGGAAAAACTGTTAATAACCTTCATAAGAAGGTTATTATTTCATAAGAAATGTTGCAGTAGAATGTGTCTACAAACGTTGGGACATTTATTTTAATACTTATACTGTAGACTTAAGGGTTGTTTTTGACTTGTAACAATGATGTGGCCATTTTTTGGATCAACATAGAACCACTTACTAAAGTTTCAGTAGAACATTTGAATCAGGCAAAGAGTCACTTAAGCATCCAAATGTAAGCAACACAGCTAAACAGAAGATTATGCAGTGTTCCATTTCTGTCTGCCAAGAACAGAAAGCTGAGGCTGCAGTGCGCAAAGCCTCAGCGAACCTGGAATCCTGAAGAAATTCCTTTAAAATGTCCATTTGTGACGAAGCTCATAGAGGTTGGATCAGATTTTGGCTCCGACAGCATGAATCCATGGACCCAACCTACTTTGTGTCAACAGGCCAGGCTGGTGGAGAAGTTCCTAGTAAATTGTTCGACGGATGGATGGATGGATGGATGGATGGATGGATGGATGGATGGATGGATGGATGGATGGATGGAAATACACGTTTTAACAAGTTACCTTGGATGTACATAATGTATTCATGCCCAAAATAATTCAACACACACTTGGCCATTCACTTTCACAGTGTGGGCTGAAGTTGATAAATCATTGGTATTAAAAAGATTATTACTCTATTGGTAATCTAATCACAGTATATTATAAGAGATATCTAACAAGGCCATCTCCATGATCATCTCAACCCACTGGCTCCCAATTATTATTATTCTTTTTTTATGATTCAACCACTGGGCATATGAATATGCAGTGGCAGAAGTGGTTTGTGGGACTTTGTTACTCATAATCAGAAATGAAATTTGTGTACAGCACAGGCCACTAACTGCAAGTAAATAGCATTTCAACAAGCTCCGAGGGCCTCTAACACTCTCTAAATTAGCCTACTCACATTAACAGGTATAAATCTCAGCTTATGTAACTGGCCGCCGCTCCAGGCTTTGTTCTTTTGGAGCGAGTGTGTTGTGTGCATGAGGAATAGAGGCAGAGGAGCAAACTCAGTCACTCGCTCAAAGCAATAGTGTCACTACAGACTATTCCCAGGCTTAAAAGAATGAGCACTTGCAAAGTTAGGACAACATAATGTGCATAATTGTCCTCCTCCTTCCACTCTTTCATTCTGCTCATCCAAGACATGACCGACCTCCATGCTGGGCCTGCCTTTGGCAGATGGGCTGCTCTTTGATGTGGGCAATTGGTGTAAATTCCCCTGCATAGTTGAACTTACATCACAAAACTCAGAGACCATTACAGAACATTCTGGAACACCATGGCATTTTTATTTTGCCACCTGGGATTCCAATAGTACATTCCGAAAGCATTTTCACATGCCTTGACCAGTAGAGAGGGAGAGCAAGGTCAAAATATTTAATGGAACTTTTCATTCGGCCAAAACTCAAAAGCTGAGGTCAGATCATATGAGCCAAAACCAAGGCCAGACCAAAGAAAACCCTAAGACACAGGTATTGGCGAGCCAGCCAGGAGGGGAAAGACCAAAGGGCTGCTCAGACAGAAAGAAAGAGAGGGACTGGTATTACAAACATGATGAAAGGTGCAAAGATCTGGGATGTTTTTAGCCAACGTCATCTTCTGCTTTCCTTTCAATGCAGCTGTTGCTGAGCTTATAAAAGCCCATCTGGAGTGGCAGAACCAGAGCAGAGTGTGGGAGCAGTGTGTGTGTGTGTGTGTGTGTGTGCGTGAGAGAGAGAGAGAGAGAGAGAGAGAGAGAGAGAGAGAGAGAGAGAGAGAGAGAGAGAGAGAGACTTTCTAATACTGACATACTGACAGGTCCAGCACTCACCATCTGCTAGCACAAAGAAAGCTGTTCTGCACTTCAGCTTCTGGCTCTTCCAACATTGTCCCTGAGAGCAAACCTGCTCACCTGCTTCCCCGGCAAACACACAGACCGACTCAACCACCTCAGAGATATTTTTGCATTTTGAATTTCCATTGAATAGATTAGAGTAAGTGGTAATAGAGGCTGTTGGTCTATTTAATCAATTTTGAGTTCTCCCCTCTACTGAGAGTGACGTATCGGCAGGATGACCACAGAGAAGAGTCTGAACATCAAGAAGGTGCTCTTGTGGATCGTTTGCTTGGACATGGGCCTCACGTGGAACTGCAGAGGCTCCCAGGCTGCCATGTACCGTCGAACAGGTATGTGAAAGATGAACTTAAAGTGATAAGTCTTACAATGTTACAGTATGTCTCCTTGTCCCAAAAGTAATGTTTGCCAAGACATCCTAGGTTTTGCTTGAGATACATTGCCACTGTAGCCAACAAGTAACGGAACATAATGATTCTGATATTTGACTAATAATTTGAGCACCGCTAGATAAATAAAACATCACTGTTGGATTTTGAGCAATATTTCAAGCAAATATTTGATAACGTATTTATTGTTAGGTGGTTAAATGTTCCACATTAACATTTCAGTATTGAGATCAGCAGATGGGTGTATCGTCTCTGTTCCAAAAAACTCACAATATATTCTGAATCTGGCAGTTGTACTTTATATTGCGTCCAAATTGCATGATGGATGGACCAATAAAAATTCTCCAAAATTACCTTGACTTATTACACTTCGGTTGAAAGTTAAGTTCCTTCTCCTGCAAAGTTGCTATTGTGGAGATTTTACCCTTCCTGATAAATCCAGCTCATGAGCAGCTTTGCTGGTTGTAGGGCTGGGTGATATGAGTGAACAATCAATTTAATATGTGACAAATACCATATATGATGTAATACAATGAACATCTTAACAAATAATCATGTGAAAGTATCAGTATTTATCTGAAACACCACAACACCGCATGCTGTATCATTAAAATGCATCATTAATTGCAATATTTCTAGGACATAATTTGATCAAGACTGTCCTCTATAGAGTGTCATCCCTCTGAAAACCAACACAAACAACCCAATCACTGTTTTTTCCTTTTGGAATTGTAATCGTACACATGCACACTCAATGTGATTTTCCAATACGGCCATTTTTTTGTGCAAAATATATCTCGATATATAAATATTTGCAGCATATTGCCCAGCCCTTGCTGGTAGCTGATTTTAGATGGTCTTTCAGAAGGGCTTTTGATGGTAATGTCAGTTGAAATGCTGTTCATCCAGATGAAGGTAAACTAGCTGATTAACTAGGTCTTGATCAGTGTATCATATGTAGCATTTGATTTTGGTTATGCTGGTCATGCTGGTCTACAAGCTTAATTAAACAGGTCATACTGGTTTGCCATTTTGGTCATACTAGTCATGCTGGTCGAGCAGCTTGGTCTTCCTAGTCAGGTTGGTCACACTGGTCATGGTATTTGATCAGTTTCAGCTCCAGCTTCAAACCAAGCTTAAGCCAAGTCAAGCTTGGCCATACTGTTTGTCTGTTGGTTATGCCTGTAGACCAGTTAAAACATCAAACTCAAATCAAAACATAACTTGTGCTGGTCAAAAACTAAGCTGGTCAACCAGTTTAACCAATTTCATGGACAGAGTGGATTTCTTTGCAAGGACTGATGATATGAAAAATGATCATGGCATCAATCCAAAGATCCCATAATGGTGCATCCCTAATTTTTAGTCATGCATTCATCTATGTTTGAGTGCTGGGAACTACACAAGTCCACCTGAAATCACATCAGCGTATGCGGATTTCAGCATCAGGGAGGGAAATGAGTGTACATTTGCTTTGTAATAGAACAAACTGTACCCAGATACTCGGCACTAAATGCACTTCTTCACATAAAACGCAGGAGTGAACCGAAGCCTCCAAATTAAACCTGTGCCTCATTGCAGCACGCTCAGCAGAGCAGCTCCACTGCATGCAGATGCAGAGCTTCTGGCAGGCCACCTCTTCTGCTGAGGAAACAGCATGCTCTGGTGGTCAAGTCTAATCAGTGCTGAAGTAGTAAAAACCTCTCATTGCATGCATTTCTCCTCCTACCCCAACAAGGCTTGTGCAAACACAACAACACGCAGTTTGAACCTGGACAGACCTTCTTCAGAGGATGTGACAAGTGCTACTGCCACCACGGCGGATACGTCTGCTTTCCGTGAGTCCCCGCATAATAAACAGTTTGCATTTCTTTATTCTTGTCCTTAAGCACCAGTGGAACAGTTCAATGGTTCTCAACCTTTTCCACCAAACGGCCCTCCTGCTTATAACCAGGAAGGATAACAGCCCATGAGAAAGCATATTTTACCTGCAGGATGGACCTGCAGACCACTAGAGAATGCTTCAAGACCCACTGGTGGTCCCCGGCCCACAGGTTGAAACACCCTGTACTAGTGCATCTTGGGGGAATTTGAATATCATGAAAAAGTTAATTTAGAGAGTCAGTTCAGAGTCAGAGTCACATGTTTTAACCCGTGTCCAGAGCTTCATCTGGTGGCTTAAAGATGCCATTTTCTGAGCCGTGGCAGCTGATTATGAATCACATATAACATCTGATAAAACCTTGTGAACAGTTGGTTGCATAACATGCTTGTTCTGGAAACTGCAGTTCTCCATGTCAAGGTTTACCCAGCAAGCTGATTGACTCATTTTGCTGAAGGTTGGGACATTCTGTAAGCAGCAAGCTGATTGGCTCTTTTTGTTAAAGGGTGGGAGTTTATCTGTAATCAGAAAGCTGATTTGTTCTTTTGTTGAATGGCAGGATTTTATTCATAACCACCAAGCTGATTGGCTCTTGTTTTGTTAAAAGGTCTGGAAGCTCTTTAAATCAAATTAAATGAAGTTTGTTACACAAGTGTAAGGGTGATTGAAAAACTTAGGTGCAAGTCTATCAGTAGTATCTGCAGAACATTTTTTTTATCCCTGAGGAACCGCAAGATTGTAGCTCCAGAGCTGCACATTCTTGACCCCCGGACTACATTATGTTATTAAACACATTATAAATCTTACATAATTGGGACACCTATTCATCAACCTTAAATATTTCAAGGCTTTTTTTTTTAAATCTCAATAAAATCAGAAATCCAGTTTCTCAAACCAGTACAGTATTTTGAGAGTACAATGTACTAAAGGAACAAACTGAACATGGCTCAAGAAACACTAAATTTGAGTGAATCTAACTTTCTACTTTAGTGCTGGGTTAAGACATCAGCAAAACCTGCTTCTAAGCAACACACTGATACACTACATTTACCTGCAATTTAGTGCATTAACTGTGCATTAACTTTTTTCCTCATCCTGCATTTCCCAGACCTACAAAGCCAACCTCATGGCCAAACAAGTGCCAGCGTTTGCCCACGGCGTGTGGCTACCGGGTGGTGTACCGGGACAACCCAACAGTGGAGTGCCGTGCCTACAGCTGGATCTGGTGATTCCTGTCCTCAGTGTGCAAAAGATACAGCATCATTTTAGTTTCCATTCAAGTCTGATCTTCAGTCTCATTACAGCTGACCACTGGCATGTATGATCAATCATCAGTGTCTGGAAAATATCCTTTCTAAATTCAGTTTCTTATTGAAGTTACACAAGATTTTCTTTGTAGATCATCCATTTCAAAAACTCCTTATACTCCTCTACAGGAACTAGATTAGCTGTGTGTGCATTTGCACATCTGTAATAAGTGTAAGCTAGAGTACCTGAATGCATCTGTTAGAGGGGTGTCTACAGATGGAGTAATTAAAAATTCTATAAAGCGCAGGCAAACCTGGTCCTGGAAAGCCACATTCCTCCACAGCTGGCTGATTATCTGGTTTTAACAGACCTGCAGTTAGTAGGTGATTTGAATCAGATGTGCTTCATCAGGAAAGACACCAAACTGCAGGATTTCTCCAGGACTGGGATTGCCTACCATGCCCTTAAAGGTACTATTTTACCTTGGAACCCTGCATGTACCCCTCCAACCCAACTGTTTTCCTGCCAAAATCTCTCATATATACACCATAATATCATCTATCAAAACTGCCATAATACAGTCTTTCAGGCATCAGTGAGTATATATACATAACCATTTCATGCAATAATCTGCATTTAAAAACACCAAAACACCCCGACCACCATCACTTCAGCCTCTGAGTACATTTCATTAAAACTACTATTTTCAAAATACATTGTCATGAGTATTTTATTATCAAAATGCATTACATCTTCTCTGCTTTCTGTCTTTTGGAAGAGGGGGAGGGGTCCAAACTGCTTTGTGTAAAAAATAAAATACAACAAAACAGAGATAATATTTTTAAATTTTTCTTTTTAAAAAGTGTCCAGTGTCCCCCCCACCCCAGTGACCTGGAAATGAAGAGCAAACCCTTAGTCCCAGATCCAACTGCACACTTTCAACCGTTAACACCAACCCAAAAAGGAAATATCATGCGGCAAATTTAGTGTACTATATTTTTTTTGGAACAGTATATAACACATTTTTATGCAAGTACACATGATCATACATAAATGTTTTCTGGTTGTTAACATTTTTTTCTTCTGTAATTAAGGTGCTGGTAAA
Organism: Acestrorhynchus altus; assembly: GCA_034509495.1. Taxonomy (NCBI): domain Eukaryota; kingdom Metazoa; phylum Chordata; class Actinopteri; order Characiformes; family Acestrorhynchidae; genus Acestrorhynchus; species Acestrorhynchus altus. The sequence continues at coordinate 6,304,993 of CM067504.1, read as the reverse complement.
TTCCGGGTCATGTAGTCTTTTTTTTTTTTCCTCTGAAGTCTTCTGTGAAAGACAAACATTCATGTTAATTAGTGAGTACCCTCGTGTCTTTTCATAAATGGAGAAGGGGAACTTTGACAGAAGGTCAAAATGTGTCCTAGAAGGTGATAAAATGAACCCATCCACTTCCCCATCTCTGCAAGGTCCTGTGACCAAGGGAGAAAAAAAAAAATAAACAAAAACCCTTTCCTGTTTATTTCCGGGCAACTGCAGATTTAGTCCGTCTCACGCCCACCCAACAGACTACCAAGACAAAGACTACAGTTCCCAAGATGCAACAGAAACATCCATTTCATTTTACGTGATATTCAGGTCCACTCCGCTTGTCATCGTGGCACGACTTGGTGACCTCGATGCGTGACGAATATCGGACGACAGACAAAAGTACAGCATTCTGTCAGAAAACAGACACTTCTGAAAGCAGCACTTTGCGTGAAAAATACTTAGTATGAGACCCCAGCAGCTATCTTTTCAATTTCTGTCTTTTTTTTTTCTCCTAATCAAACCATTCAGCCACGACTCCTCTCATCCTCCCTTCAGTGGCGTACGGAATGCAAGGATTGGTCAAAGGGAGAGAAAAATAAATTCTCAACAATATGAAAATAAAAAAATCCTGCAGGATTCAAAAAAACTGTTAGGGGAACAAATCCTATAACGGAGTAAAAACAATAATTCTGCAGCTTACATTTCCAACAGTCCTGTGCATTCCTAGTCACCAAGGTTTTTGCAACATTTACTAGAACCCCCCCCATTTCAAACAAAAAGAAAATAAAACCAGTCCCATATGACAACGATATCTCAAAACAGGCTGATAATGGGAAACCATGACACCAGGTTTCACACAAACCTAAAATCAATTCAAACAAAAACTGAGCTAAACTGCAGCACCATAAGATCTGTGGTTGTCAAGTATTACAGAGTGAGTCTAAAGATGGAGAGACCATCAAAAAAAAAAAAATCAACAAAACCAGATTTATTTAACAAGACTTAAAAAGAAAACTGCAAAGGGTCTATCCTGACCCCCTTGTGTCTCCTAGAAAACTAGTGACTGACAAAGATGACTGACTTAATCTGAATGGAATGATTAAGAAGAACAGGGGCTGACCAAATGGATTTTAACTGACCGCCTCTAACGGATGAAGCTAACAAACACTTTGCATGAAGAAAAAAAAATCTGTCAAGTCTAGTGAACTGATTGGAGTTGAATGAAAGAGTAAATTGAAAAGCACCAAATGCTCCAACTGATCTAAGAAGATCCAATGTGGTTCTAGATCAGATGCAGGGACTTCTTTTGTAATTATTTCAGCATAGGTGCCTGGAATCAGTTTACACATTAAGTCTATACATGTCTTCAAAGCACATGGGTAAATTTTAAATTACATATGATTTTAATCGGGATAGATCCCAAACTTCTATATATTGTTTAATTTCCACTGATTGCAAGATGATAATGACGTCCACATTAGACTACAGGAACAATGCAGAAATGCAGTTTTTTTTGGTGAAAGGGAAAAAAGAAAAAAAAAAAAAAAAGAAAAAAGAGAAAGTAAGAAAGGAAACGATCATTACAACAGGTGGAGTCCATATTCCTCAAGTCTGTACATCAAGTCCCCTCCCCTAACCCAGAGTCATTCCACAGGTTCGGAGGTGAGGATAGTGACACACACAAACACAGACACACCCACACACATACACTCACTCATTCTCACACAAACATGCTTAGGGTCCTAGTAGGTCCCAGATTGTGTCCGTACCCCTGAACCCTGCATAGGGGACTGCTGTAAATGCCGCTGTGGGTAGTGCTGTGCACTGGAGGCCGAAAGCAGCCTAGAGCTGGCCTGCAGCACTGCCTGCCCAGGGCTGCCTGGTTTTAGGCTTCGCACTGTAGCTGGCTGGGCTAGTCTGGATCCATGTGAAGGCTGGCTGCAAATGGCAGCACTGCTGTCTGTTTTGGGGTGCCCCTGGCTTCTGGAGGACAGGCTAACAGACCCTGACAGAGTGCTGTTTAACAGGCTGGCTTTGAGATGGCTGCCAGAGTAAAGGTGCGCCACGTCCATCGCAGCTCCTCCACTGCTGCTGTGGTGGTGCAGAGCAACCCCTGTCTGTCTGGAGTCTACTGAAGAAGAAGGAGCTGATGAGAGTGCATCCTGGGGTAGAGGATTGGGCGTGCCAAGCCGTGAAGGATGGTACCCCTGAACTACTGATGAAGAAGATGGTGAAGAGGAGGCGCTGAAGGCAGGACGGAAAGGGGAAGAGGAGCTCTGCTGGTGGTAGGCCGGGCTTTCCAGATGTTGATGGGATTCTAACATGTGGGGTGGCACCTGTAACATATAATCATGATGATCAAGCCTCAAGTACAAAAATACACAAAATGAAAGAACATTTAATACTAATTATTAAAAAAAGCAAACAACCCCCACACTAGTGGTTCTCATTCCTAGTGCTGGTGCTTCCCTTCACGTTTTAAATTCAACCCAGGAATGGTGCGTTATTCAGCTTCTTATGTGAATTAGGAACAGGGGTGTGTACTTCACAACCAGTTTGGTGCCTCAAGTTGAGTATGCCGAGTCGTGTAATTTTACCTGATGCGGGTGGACCGACGGGCTGTACCTCTGAGGACTCCTCATAGGGGAAGCCAAAGATGAACCTGGGAGATCATACCTATCCCCTTCCACCCCATCTAGGAAAACACACACACACACACACAATGATTATAATAAAAATAATAACAAATGTTATTGATAGAAACTAGCCTCAGGCTGATAGTAGAAACTGCAGGACTAGACATCATATATATAAGGGGGGGGGGCGATCCAACTTTAACACAATGCGACCCTGAAATGGAATTGTGCATGGCCATGATACTAGCAGGGATGTGCAGGAGTACTCAATTACTCATAAAAGTGCTTAAAGATCCACTGTGCTTGCACACAGGGAAATTTGTCCTCTGCATTTAATCCATTGACGCAGTGAAACACTCAAGATACACACTAGTGAATTTACACACTAGGGGGAAGTAATGAGCACACATGCCCAGAGAGATCGGCAGCCCTATTCACAGCGCATGGGGAGCAGTTGGGGAGTCAAGTGCCTTGTGTAAGGGTACTTTCAGTCATGTCCTGCCAGTTCAGGGAATCAATCTGGCAACTTTCCAATCCCAAGGCTGCCCCAAACCACAAAAACAGTATTAAAACACTGTATGTAAAATTTTGGCATTTATGTTGCCTCACAAGAAGACCTTTTAATTAAATAGCAATTTTGATCCAGATGAACAATGGCAGTAAGCGGTGTATGTCATCCTGTGGGGCATTGAAGCTACATATTGATGCTCATGTACACAACAGAAAATAATAAATGCAGTGATTCCATACCTGTATCCTTGTCTCGGCTGCTGCTGTGTTCACTCACTCCTCCGTCTGATCTTTTAAGAACTCTGTCCATTTTCATATTACCTCTCAGAACCCGCTCTAAAACTCCTTGCCCCTCTCTCAGCCTCTCTACAGATGTTGGCACCATCCTGGAACAAAGCAGAAAGCGTCGCCATTCAGAGTGCATGTGCACATTCATCTCTGACCATGCACGTGTGTTTTTTTTTTTATCTCTACTCACCACTGGCTGGAGTCTGGAGGACGGGGGCAGGGGGGTTGAGAGTGGTTCACCATGCTGGAGCTAAGGTCTGGGGGGCTGACCTCCTCTATCTGTGGGAAGGCCTGGTGAGATGGAGAGGAGAAGGAACTGTGCGGGGAGGCAGTAGATTGCAGCAGTGAGCGAGGCCCACCTGGGGACTCGGCACTGGGGCAGAGAGAGCCGGGACGGGTGGGGGTGCCCATTGTGCCTCCAGGATCGTGGTCCCGTGCCCCCTGCTTCCTCTTTCTGTATTCCAGTAAAGAGACCTGGAGAAAAAGGGGAAATAATATGAGTGAAAATTGACAAAGAGGGAGACTGGCACTGCAGAGCTGTATGGCACGCTCACACGCATAACCACATGCACAACAATACATTAAAAGACAATATCCAGGATGTAACATGTCACCATCCATTGGGTCAATGAAAATGAAAGTGGTACAGCATGCAGAGGCAACCATCACCGGTTCAGTTTAACCAAACACCACAAGTACTGAATCAGTTTATAAATTACATGTACATCAATTTGCACCACTGTTAGAAGAAGCTACATACACAATAGGAAACTCATGTTTCTCTCTCTCTTTTTTACTGTTAAGATGTACCCACACCCACACTTACAAACACAGACTGTCAGAGTTCAATGGGTCAAACTTCTCAGTATATCTGATTAAGATACATCAATAAACCCTCATAAAAAAAAAAAAACATCCATTAATTAAAAAGGCCATATCAAAAGGTATGAACAGCGCATGACATGTCATTTCTGAACACATGAATGATGCACATGTTGTGTATGTCTGTGAAAGAAACAGTACACAATGGCTTTATGCATGTTAAAGGGGATTTGAGGCAATATAGGGGACAGAGGCGCATTGTATGCTAATGCAAAACAATATCCACATGCACACTTCTAGATGGAGGCCATGTATGTAATATTCACCATATTCTGCCCTGGCTTGAATTCGCCCCTTACAGTTAGTGCCTGGTAACCAGGCAAGCCTGACAGCTGACTAAGGCCACTCCCAATGGCCCTCTGCCTTGAAAAAAAGTGGAAAAGAGAAGACTTTGCAAAATTTTCAGCGGAAAACTGTTTTGAGGAATGCATGAAGTATGAGGGAACAGGAGAAGGAGAAAAGTGGGGAGAGAACAAACCACAGGCAAGAATGTTTCGCCCTGATTTGGCTTCATATAGAAAGAGAAACAGGACATCGTTTTGAGTGAACATGAGGGGTCCAATATTACAGCAATAATATACGGTTTAAGAGAACAGTCTTACTCTGACAAGTCTGTGAACTGAGGCTTTAGATACTTACTTTCAGATCATTTAAAGCCACATTCTGCAAGATTTTCCTCTGATGAATTGCTGTATTACCCTACAATCATACACACACTCTCTTTCAAACTCAATCAGACATAAACCCTGTTGGATGATTAATCAGTCATTACATTTTCACTGTGGAATCTGACTAAATCCAGTGGCAGGACTAGTGAAGAGTGGAAAATTCCAAAAATGACAGAACAGTGTCTGTTCTTTATACTTTGAATCATGCCTCATTAGCGGGGAATAATAAGCTTCCACTGTAAATGACCTCTCTCTTTTCACTTAACAGCAAAGTCCTCTGTGGAGATACAAGGAGCCCAGTTAAGCCTGCAGGCTTTATAGCTCAATGGTGTGAGAGGCATTTCTTTGACCTTCCTGCACGCAAGGAATGGTTTTTTAAATCTCACAGAATGTATTTTTAAGGGCAACAGCCTCAAAGTGTGTAACTGGAGAGTTACCTGTTCACTGTACTTAAATAATCTGGAATTTAAGTACAGCCAAGTATCAGCCAAGACCTCTCAAACATTTTGCACTGGATATAAGCCTCCAGTACACACTAGCGACATTAGCTTCATAGCGTCAAAATAAAACTAATGAAGTAAACACCAAATGCATGTTGGCCTATAAACATCTCTTTTAGCAACAAGACTAAAGAGATACAGTGAAAATGTGATTTAAAAATTATTTATAAAACTTATAGATATAAAACAATCTCCATCTTATGATGTTGACAGCTGGAGCTGGGAGTACTTGCCTTCTTCTTCTGTGGTGGATTGCTGGTATGGGGTGGTGTTCCACTGTCTGGGTAGCTGCCCCCAAAGTGAGGCTCTGGAAAGGGCGAAAGAGAACCAGAGCCCGTCTCCGCATGCAGAGCCTGGCCACTCACAGTGCTGAAGTAGGACTCGGCTGGAGAGAAGCTGCCTTCTGACTGTGAGTGGCGCCGGTCAGTGACAGGGCCAGCTGTCAGGTTGGCGTTGAGGGGAGAGCAGGTGTAGATGAGGTTAAACTCTGTCCTAAAGACCTGCTCTCGGGCCTGAGCCTCATTTGAGCGCGAGCCCAAGGAAGCATCACTTGTGTTGGATACCGGGCCTGGAGTGAGAGAACTCCCACCTCCAGACATGCCCAGAGTATCTGGGAGAGCCAGCGGAAAGTCTTCAGATGTAGGTGCCGGACTGCCGAGGCTAGAGGTCATTGAAAGGTCAGGGCACGTAGCAATCCGTGGCGTATCAAAGTCTGGCCGCAAACAAGGCTAGAGAGAGTTAAAAGTAATGAGACAGACTGTATATCATTGGATGTATTAACTCATAATATACATATAAATGTACAATAATACTAAATTGTATTAATATATAGAAAATCCAGCTACATTACTTTTGTAACTTTTACTGTATGTATTATAGCTTGAAATATTCAGTGCTAGATGTTTTTTTACAGCAGCTTTCTCATGATTTCAGAATCCGTTCTGGTCAGTACTGTGAACAAACTGATAATAAATTGTAACATTTTGTTCTGTCAGCACTCACACTGGAATAACAGTTTTACATACACAACTCAATGTACGTCTTACCTCTGGAGAAAGAGACTCAGGTCTGTGTACAGGAGACGTCTCAGGAGAGGAGATGTTCTGTGGAGTAGAGCAGTTACTCCTTTAGCACCTTTACAACTCATTCACAGGAAACACGTTTCACAGTTCTTTGTTAATGCAGGAACAGATCAGTCTGCACTGGAGTGGTGTTGGCTGCAGTTTTTGAAATGAGACCCAGAGTAAGAAAACTGAACATGTGTATGTATTTACCTCAAACTGAAGAGGTGTGTTGCAGCGGCTCGCAGGGAGCGATGGGAGGGGGGAGTAAGGGAGCATGGCGCCGTTCTGCCTCTCCTCCTCAGCTCCTAAATACAGCGAGCAGGAGGTGAGGAGTGGGTGCAACGAGCTGACTGAGGGATCTGAGGGCAGTGGTGGCGTGATGGGAGACAAAGGTCGCAGCAAAAGTTCAGGAGGCGGGGCCACCGTCTCTGGTGCATACTTCGACTTCCTCTTTTTAAAGGGTGCTGTCAGCTCTGTGTAACGAAAAACAAAGTGGATCAAGGAGAGGCACTAAAATACCATTAGACATCTTTATATGAACTGTCATTTGTGTGAATAATCTGTGTGTGACTTACCAGGTCTCGAGGTAAGGGAGGCTGTGCTGCTGCTGTTACTTTGGTGTGAAGAGTTGGACTCAGTTCCATCCTCCATGGAAACAGATGACATGCTCTCATCCTGTGCCTGCTTTATCCACCTCTACTCAAAGATAGTGAGAAGAAAAATGTATTCACACTATCAATATTAAAATGCGGAACAGAACGTTTAAGTGATCATAAACAGGGATGCACCAGTCTGCTTTTTATAAATTTTGCATACTGTGTGATGTATACCTCACGATGTGGGTGAGACTTAAGACATCAGGATTGTCTTAAGGACAGGACTGTCAATACTTTGCTAACTTTGTAAAACAATATATTCAATTAAGTCAAATAAATCAGATGAACTAGAAAATATGTAGCTGATATGTAGAGTTAAAGTGAATGGAAACATCCAACTAATTAGCAGATACTCAATTCAGATCGTTTTGATATAAAGACCTATATCTGATCAAAATATCAGACTGCTGCAGCTCTAATCATAAACACACATCAACAGAGATTAAATGAAGAGAAGAAAAAATACAGACAAATCAGTCTGGGCTGCAGCAGAGTTAAACTGGCAGTACAGTGGCTATAACTGCTTTTAAAAGATGAACACAAACAGCAGTCTGTCCTCTATTACTCACTTTCTTGCAGGAGCCATATGCAGGGTCAACGGTGAGTGGCCGGCGTCGCCTCTCTGGGTTGAAGGGTGAGCCAAAGCGGATGTAGTGTTTTGGGGTGGTGCAGATGAGAGGTGAGTGTGAAAGGCCTGGCAGCATATTCAGTGTGGTGGCCAGCACGGTGGGATCAGTTGTAATACGCAGTGGCCTTTCAACAGGCTCCTCCACGCGCTCTGGGGCCTTATCGTTTAGCCACTCGGTTACCAGATACTGAAAACAACAGAGCCATGGTTAACAGCATGACAGAATGCGGATATGAATATTACATATTTATACTGCTATACTACGTGTGAGAGTAGGGAAACCCCAAATATTGGAGTGTCTGAACCCCCCCCCACCCGGCAATAAAGATACAGTGAAATGTATATAAAACCTTACCTTTTTTGTTTTGGGGTATCTTACACTGGCCTTGTTGCCAAGTGCTGCAGAAGCTGTTCCACAACCATCTCCATCCTGCAGTTGCCCAGGACCCAAAGCCCCATCCCCAAGGCCCAACTCCCCTGGGCCAGCCGTATTACCACCCTCTTCGCCTCCAGCTGCTCCAGCCTCTGCCGCCTGCTGAGCCAGCAGAGCCTGCCGCTGCCTCCGTGCCCGCTGGGCTGAGCCTGAACGATAGCGGGAGATACGACTCTTGGGCCGGGGTTTTGAGGAGCGAGTTGGAGGAGGTTTTGGGGCAGCATGGAGAGTAGTTTGGGCTTTTTCTGACTCTGCTGACACTGTTGCTGGGTCCTTTGAGAAAATTTGAAGAAGAAAGCTTTAATTAAATGTGTGAGTGAACAACAAGTATGTGTAAACTGTCAAAACTTCCAAAAATACAAGGTATTAACATAGCTCCTGAATCAGTATGAATATACAGTAAATATTCAGTAAAGAATTCATCACTGAAGATTACATTCATCACTTTTCTTTGGCCCACTGTAACCTTGTTCTTTTCTGTTTAGGTGTTAACAATGGCTTTTGCTGTTTTTTGTTTTTTTCTGTATGTAAATCCCATTTTTTTAGCTGGTTTCATACAATTCAGTCACAGACACCGACTCCAGTTTCCTCCCACTTGTTTCTCATTTGTTTTGTTTGGCATTTTCTGTTCTGAAGGCATTTTACAATATGTTTTTTTTTATCTTGTCATTTTCCTTGGTCTACAAGTATGCTTTCCTTTTACAGCCTTCCCAATTTGTTTGTACTTCTTCAGATTTTAGACACAGCTGACTGGGAACGACCAACATCTTTTGCAACATTCCACGATAATTTACCTTCTTCAAGAAGTTTTATAATTTTCTCCTCTTACATATCTTGTGTTGGAGCCATGATTCATGTCAATCTGCTTTGTGCAGCTGCTCTCCAAGGTTATAACTTGAGACTAATTAGCAGATTTAATCTGATGCAGATGTTAGTGTTACAGAGCTATTTCATAATATTTTTCATAAGAATACATTTATTATTTAACACAATTGTTTCTGACTGCAAAATGTTACTTCTCTTAATTGTTTCTTAAGGCCAGAAGGATCGGATTTTAAATAAATAAATAATTTTTTTAAGAAAATTAAAGAATGAAAGAACTTCCTCCAAAAGTGGCAATTCCATAACTTTTGCCCAGGGTTTGTACATTTTCTGGACTGTTCCAACCCGAATACAGTGCATTGTTTTTTCCTTGCTTAGTTTCCACTATTGTGTAAGAGCATTTGCCACATTTTTTAAACAAGACAAAGCAAGTTAAATAGCACTGATATTTATATTATAATCAACTTTTTATCACAAAAACAAATTAAAAAAGGTCAGAAATTGTAAAAAGTGTAGACACGAACAACCCCATGTATTTTATGGGTAAAAACCTGGAAAAGTAAACTCACAAGAACAAAAGATGTCCGCCGTGTGCAAACTCCTGTTACTCCTGTGTTTGGACCAGGATTGGCCACTATGGGAGATGAAGCCCCACCATCCTCAGGGTCAACCCCTTCCTGCTTGGCGTCATCTGGCCCACCCCGTTCCATACCCTGAGAAACACGTTTTCTCCTCCTTTCCAAATTCTCAAACACATGCATGATAGCCTCAGCTTTCCGGTCCTCTCTCGACTGCAGGAGAAAACACAGATAACATTTAAACATCAAGTGATGCATAAACATGAGCAGAAAAAAGGCAAAGCATTATCTGTAGTCCTCCTTACCCGTCTGCTTGACATAAGGGCTCCAGTTTCATCTACATCCTCATGTCCCTCCTCTTGCTTCACTCCATCAATCAGACCCTCCTAGAGAGATAAAAGAAGATCATGATAATAATAGTGATAATAAACACCGATCTTCAATGACCTGGATATTTCACACTGTAAAATTTCCCATAAAGCCTGAGAACAAAGGGAGACCAGTCCAACAGGAACTAAAGATTTGGCTTTTATTATTTAGTTGTTCTTCCAGTCACATTCACACACCTCTGCATCACTAGCTCCTTGTGTCTCCCCATGTTCATCGAGGAGATGATTGCTATCATCAGACACGCCCCCAATGCCTCCACTCCCTTCCAGTTCTCTTCGTCGGGCCCGTCTCCTGCGAGTCTCTGCTCCTGGCAGCGTAGGCAGTGGGTGCTGGATTGGAGGCAGCATAGACTCTGATGGGCTCTGGTTATGCTTCTGCACTGGGCAGTTCTGATTGCCTTTATGACATGCGCAGTCCACTTTATAGTTACTGCAAAGAAAACGATGAGAAGGAACAAGTCAGTACGAAGTGCTTTACCTAGATGGACACCATGTCTCCAGAAACTGACTGACAGGATAGAAACAAAGAGTGAACTGACCAGCTGTTGAACTCGTAGTCAAAGCCAATTGTAACCTCAGAGTCTTTAGAGATTCGAGTTACAGCATAAATACACAGGTGAATCATACCCTCTGCAATCATATGTCGCACCTGTGTACACAAATGAGTCAAAAATAAGACTGAAAAGAGAAGTTGGGACTCAAGAAGACATGAACTTTACATTATGGTTTATCACTAATCTGAATTTAGCATTCAGTAACTTATTACAATACTATATTTCTATATTTCAATTAGCTATGCTGATCAATCTTCCTGTGTCTACCGACCTCAGCATTGGGTGTACAGGATCTCCTGATGAAGCGAGCATCATTGCCAAACGTCCGAGCATCCACACACATCTCCACCTCGTTAAATTTTGAGTAGAACAGGACAAATGGGTACGGCCTGAACAGAAGAAGCAAACATATCCAATATAAACAAAACAGAACAAAAAAATAATATACTACTGCAACACAATTTGATAAAGTATAAGCCTACAATATGTAGGCCTATCGTGATATTTTTTGAATGATATATTATCCCAGAAATAACAACAATGCAATTATTTGGGAGACATGCTTTGATACATTGGCCATACTAAAATGTTAACAATGTTGATTCTTATTGAGGTTAGGGCTGTACGATATGGATAATTAAAAAATAAAATTACATCCCGATATATTTTAGCTGAATGGTAATCAGTGGTATTGGATACGATATATGAGGTGATAAATACAATGCGAAAATATTAGGTCACCTCATAAAATTGTGATTTTTCTATGTTCAAAAACACTGAAATTTGATCTTCATTTCTTCTTACACACACACACACACACACACACACACACACACACACACACACACACACACACACACACACACACACACACACACACACACACTTACTTTTTGAAGAAGTGGCCATTGACCTCAAACTGCTGTTTAAGCATGACCTTGCCTCTGTACTCAATGATGAGTGTGTCAGACTCCAAGTCACGTGCTGCTCGCAGGATCTTCCGATGCTTTTGGACACGTGTCACACGGCCCAACTGTAACTATACATGCAGATACAACCATGTGTTATTTTGTCCTCAGACTGTCAAAAACAAACTCTGTGTATCTGACTCCTCTTCAGGCATTACTGCACCTGCATCTGAGAGCTGAGCACTGTGTTGTTGCAGGCCAGCTCTGTGCGGTTAATGGTGTCCATGGTGAGCGCTGGTGGGCTCTGCGAGTTCTTGTTAGCAGAGTGGTGGAGCTGGAGAAGCATTTGAACATCAGCGCTGTACTGGTTGGCCAGGGCCTCCTCATACTGGTCCGTCCATTGACGGATACGTGTCTCCCAGCCCTCAGCTGTGTTTTCATCCAACACATTTGCCTCACTGGTGGAGTTCTAAAGAGAAGTGAATGAATCATTTTATCAATGTTACTAAGCTGTTCTGACTGAAGGAAAAATGATAGAGAGAATAAAATGTCCTTGTGGTATGGACTGTGACAGCAAGTGTACTCTTACCTTCATTCTCAAGGATTTTCGGGAACCTTCTCTAAAGGCCTGTAAATTAAAACAATTTTAATCAGAGAATGCAATATAATACAATATATGCTGTTTAGCTGGTAAGACAGGTGTACAGTACTGACCCAGTGTGCCCCAACACCACTTAACAGTGAGACTGTGCATGTGTGTGACCACGTGTACCTTAACTTTCTTTGCTTTAGGGGTGGCTCGTGTTTTCTCAGTGCTCTTCTTCCTCTTCTTGGCTTTGTTGCGTTTAACTCGGTTGACGGTGAGGGTGATGCTGGTGGGTGTGTGCTGAGTAGCTGTGTATGACACTGTGGCAGGAGACACCTCTTCATCTCCACTTTCTGTAGCGCTGCTCTCCCCTACTGTCAACACAGTAGCACATTATTGGAAGGGCATACAAACAAGCCAATAAAGCTGAACTTACAAGGTCTAGACTCTGTGTGCTTGTGCGTTGTCTCTCATACCCGAAACATTGTCTGCTTTCCGGCGCTGTCCATCCAGCCCTTTCCGCCTGTCGAGACCCCTGTACACGCCATGAGTGACACAGTCAATCGAATGGTGCAGACACACTATAAGATTCTACTACTACTAAAACGTGATAAAAGCACTAGCAATGCTACAATAAAAGAGCATATTAAATATTATTAATTCTATATATTTATTATTTATATACAAATATAACTATACATAATTAGATAATAAGACATAAGATGGTGTGATATGGTGTGATAATCGTATCACCAAGGTCTTACCAATACACAGCCTTAGTACAAATATTGTGTGCGTGTGTGTGTAAAATAACAAAAAATGATCAGGTTTTTGACTTTGTTGACAACAAAACTCAATGTGATTGCACAGACTTACACTTCTAAATTGTATATAAATGCAATTAATTCTGTAACTAATTAAGTATGTCTTTTATTAGGTCATATTAGGTCATATTATATAATTATTGAAATGCAGACACGGGGTTTATAATCATCAAACAAAAATGGGGTCTTAAACACAAGAGGTCACCAAGAAGTACAAGTCGCAGTTCTGCGCTCTCCTTACCTGCAGCTCTCACATTTGATGAGGTAGCCGTCCGGCATGAGGCGACACTGGCACCAGCCTGCCGGCACGGCACCCTCTTCCTCCTCCGACGAGCTCTCACTGTCAGCCGAGTTCTCAGGGTCATTGGCATGGAAACGGGATCGGGAGCGGCCCAGGGCACCATTGAGCTCCAGGCGAGGAATGATGGTCTGAGAGAGCGGGGAGGCGGGAGGGGTAGGAGGGGGCGGCGCTCCATAGTTATGATCCTGACAACACACAACGGAAGACTGTTGCATCTTCAAACAATGGTGTTCAGGCATGAGAGAAAGAGAGTAGAGAGGACGAGAGAGAGAGAGAGAGAGAGAGAGAGAGAGAGAGAGAGAGAGACAAAAGAAGGAGGAAAGTGGGGAAGGGGGGTAATGAAGGAAGCAGGGAAGGAGAAAGGAGGAGGTGGGAATGAAAATAAAACGTGGCATTCAAAAATCATGCAGGATTCAGCAGTTACAGAGTGATATTTGAACATGGTTGTGAAATGATTAGTGCAAGATAACTGTAAAATTATGTATTTAGGCCTTTGATATGTATCTTACTACAGACATTACAAGCTATCAGAACCTAAAACAATTTAAAACAAACATTACATTTCAATCAAAACACTTGAAGTTGAAATAACTGAAGGTCCCATGATAAGATGCTGCAGTTATGAACAGAGCAGGACATTGGTTGAAGCGATATTGTTTATACTGCATTTAAAATTTATTTAACATTCTGGGGAATTTTATGGATTATTTTCCCCTCCATATCACCCAGCCCTATTTATGTTAATGAAAATATGCTATACAATTATGCTAAATGACATTTCCACTTTGATTATCCAATTTCAACATTTATGAAAGGCAAAAAAATAATGTAAGAAAAACATTTTTCTACATTTTCATATTAAATGAATTAGGGTGCACAACCGAAGACTGGACCTCCAGGAAAGTTTGCTAGATGCCCTCCTCAAATACACCTGATTCATCTGATCAGTTAATTAGCAGGCAAAGAGTGTGTTTGAATAGGGCAACTGCCAAAATTTACCAGAGACCCTCCAGAACTCCAGAGTTGTACACCCCTAATGCATGCAGTTTTTTTTTTTTTCATTTTCATTAAAGCTGCACTCGAATGAAGCAATACTCACAGCATACGGTAGGCCGCGGTAGCCATGATTCTGTGCGCTCCCACAGCTGTGGTTGGAGTATGTCTTCTCATTCACTGCGGGGCTCGCTTCCACTGACTCAGGACTGAGAGGAGAGAGAGGGACTTTAGAGAGTGCCACTTTTGTGCTTAAAAGCAATAAAAAGCAGATTGGTTCTGAAGAACTGATCTAAACAAGGTTTTAGGGGGCTAATATAAGTGGAAAACAACAATGTATACATGCCTTTGACAAATTTCTTACCTAACACCTTTGACGTACTGGCCACTAGGTGGCAGTACAGCTCTAAAAACAAAAGCACATCAACCAATCTAAATGAAGGGATGGTTATGCTTTTCTTATGTAACCTCCTACCAACGCCTACCAAACAGGAATCCTTCTGCTTTTCAACATTACACCCTGCAAGCTGAAAGAGACCTGGACAGATTCACAGTCTTCCTTTCTTAAACTGTTTATATTTATTTCATATATGTACACTTCTATTCACCAGCCAAATTACTTGAAAAGGCAGGCAATGGCTGGGTTTTTATATACAGTGTTTTCAAGATGATAATTTAATACAAATGAAGCAAATGTATTTTAAAATAATACATTTTTCATATCCTAGATGTTGAACATCAAGGATCCCAAAAAGTGTATGGCTCCGTCATATTTTATATATAATCTGTCACATAACTTACACAATATTTTATGTTTTATTTAGATCTATGGACATAATGCTTTAAGTTGATGACAAAGAAAGGGCAGTTCAGAGTTTAAAGATCTGTTTTACAACTGTCCACTGCAAATAACAAAAACCTTGTATATTTTTGAGTCTTATTTTTGAATGCATAAGGGTTGAAAACCGCAATCGTTTTTCCATCAGCAGAACATAATATGGGTCTAAAAAGGTTAATTAAAATACATATTACACATTTTTACCATTTAATCATGATTCCTTCTTTGATTTCATGTAAAACTCAGAACAAACAACTTGTCCTTGATATTTTGCTGCACTGTGTCTTCCATTGCATGGAAAACTTCACAACTGTGACTGTGCTTTGTGGAAATGTCTCCAAACATTGTGATTTATTGTTGGACAGTCACACTATGCCAAACCTCAAATGTATTGGGGGTGGGGTAAAATCTTGCCCAGGAGCAAAATGTGGTCATGCCACTCACAGTGTTCACACTTGCCTGTTGGATGTACTGCCTCCACATAAAGAATGTTAACTGATTTCAATTTAATAACAGCCTGCCAAGTCTGAACCACTATTTTTTAAACACATGGACCCTGATGAAGGAAAGACTGCAGGTTTCACTAAAACTTGATCTGTTTCTCAAAAGTGTGCTAGATGTTCTGTCTCTTCCTCTCATATCCTGAAAGAAAACTCACTGTTAAGAGGAGAAAAACAAGGCTGAGATATGTACTGTTCAGAGCTCAATTTCAACAATATCAGAATGCTTTAATCTGGTAAGAACACTTACACCAAACAAGTCAATCTAATCTTTGGAGGCTCCATCCATTCTCAGCACCTACACAGAAATAAATCACACACACACAGACACACACACACACACACAGTACTCACTCTGATCCGGCGGCCATGTCTGTGTAAGGTGTCTCAGGTGTGGTGACTCCCAGTGCGATTGCTATGCTCATGACTTCAAGCACAGCGCCGCGGGGGAGGGGGGAATGGGGGAGGGAAGGGGGGATAGGGATGGAGGGACAGGGGGAAAGGAGGAAAGGAGGGGGGAAGGAGGGATGAGGGAATCACGAGGTCCGGATGGCAGCGACAGACCACTCCAAAGGTGGGGCGCCGCAATGCCACTCACAGCACCTTAAGCACATCAGGAGACCTAGAGAAAGAAGAGAGAGGGAGACTGTTACATATGGTCAGATGAACAATCACAGGCCAGAATACAGCAGTGCTTGAAAGTGTGTGAAACCTTTTTAATATTTCTGCATAAATCTGACACAAAACATTTTCACACCACCAGTCTTCCAATGAGAAAAACATTGGGTCATTAATTTATTAGAAAAACTGCTCAAATATTACACGTGAACCTTTAGGACGAGCAGATCATTTGAAGGTGAAATTAGAGTTTTGAGTTAATCGGGTGTGAACAGACACTCTATTTTATTAAAAGAACAGATATCTATCAATGTCTGACCTTCACAACATGTTTGTGCAAGTGTACCATAACAAGAACAAGTGAGATTTCTGAGGAGCTTAGACAAAGAGTTGTTGAAGCTCATCAGGCTGTTAAAAGTTACAAAATTATCTCGAAGGTCAGACAGATTGTGTACAAATGGCCATTATTACCCTCCCTACCAACAAAGATCATGCCAAGGGCAAGGCATGTAGTCCATGAGGTCACAAAAGAACCAAAAATAACTTCTAAGCAACTAACTGCCTCTCTCAGATGGGTTAATGTTCATGAGTCCACCATCAAGAGAACAGTGAACAACAGTGTGCTTGGCAGGGTTGCAAGGAGAAAGCCACTGCTCCATTTGCAATTTGCTAAAGATGAAATTAATTTAAAGTTTGTGGTTAAAATGAGAAGCGCTATGTTTTATGCTTCATACCAGCATAAAAACCTCATCTTATTTGTGAAACATGGTGGGGGTAGTATCATAGTTGGGCCTGTTTTGCAGCACGTGGACTTGCCATTATGATGGAACGATGAATTCTACCAAATTATAAAAGAATCATTAAGACATCTCTGACATCTCAAGAGAATTCAGTGAGAAAATGCCCCAAAAACACAAAAGTTGTTCTACCAACGAATAAAATTAATGTTTAGTAATGGCCAAATTAAAGTCCTGACCTTAATCTAATAGAAATGTTGGGGAAGGACCTCAAACAAGCAGTTTATGTGAGGAAACCCACCAAGAGAAAAGAGCTGAAGCTGTACAGAGAAAAGGGCTGGTATGCAGGACTAATCAACAGCTACAGGAAATGTTTAGCTGCAGTTCAGTCACACCAGATACTGAAAGCAAAGGATCACATACTTTTGCAACTCAGAGATATGTATGATTAGATTTCAACATTTATTCTGATTAGTTTTGATTTTATTATCTTAGGACTTTTGAGTTTTAGGTCAAATTTATGCAGAAACAGAAAATTCACACACCATTGTATAAACTGCTCACGTTGATTTTGTCCATTATGAGCAACAGTTTTGTAAACCAACATTACTCTTTGATAACTGTTCTGTTGCTGTGCTTCTCTGTGTATCTCTTGGACAAGGTTAACACCAACGTAAAAGTGCTTCAGTCATCTTTAACCAAGGGGAATTCCAAAAACTGTTTGGTGGGGGCACAGACGTTAACAGTTATGTTTAGAGTTAAACATGCACTTCTCTAATGGACAGCAACACAAAAGTCAAGATTTTGACAAACAACACAAACCACACACTTCCAAATGATGATCTCACTCTCAAACTATTAGTGACATATTCAGAGCAGCTTCCTGGAGCTGACCAAAACTTCACAGCACTTTTTCACTTCCTGCTGTGACATATATCACCAGCAAACAGTTCTCCACCTGTGGCCTGTTATACTCCTTCAAATTAACTCAGCAAACATGTCTGAACAGGGTTGTGAAGAATAACCTCGCTTGAGGTCAACACAGGGGGCAGAAGCAATATTACCTTACTTAGAGGTTCATTGACATATAGTTTAAACACAACCGATTTCACAGCTGTTATTATTAATAAAATAAAAATTATTCACAGAAGACCATTTTGGATTTAATATGAATAAGACAACAATGTTCACCAAATAGGCACCTAAAAAAGATACAAGCCTTTTGAGCATGTTAACTGAAACACAAAACTAGCACCAGTAAATGTTTCGGTTTACGTATCTCTGCTATACTACACTGAAGGGTTTTTCAAACGTGAACCCAGTGTGAACTACATGAACACAAGAAAAACAACTACGCGTTGCTATCCAAAATATGCAATTCCTTCACTGCACTGAAGGGGGCAGAGCTGTGTGCAAGATGCATTAGGTATGGCTGTCATTTTATAATACTTTAAACCCACTAACACACTGAGAAATATCCATAAATTGGAATAACAAAGGAGGAGAGCTCTAGATGGATTGTCATAATTCACACAATCAGCATTCAAATATCATTCTTTAAAGGGTTTTCCTAAACTTGGACGTTTCTTCAAAACATAAAGCCCAAAGGTTAATTAAGGAAATCAACTTCAAATAGCTCAGAATCACTTCACTTTAATCATTCATAACGTATCTAGAACAAATTGGGAAAAC
Organism: Acestrorhynchus altus; assembly: GCA_034509495.1. Lineage (NCBI taxonomy): Eukaryota > Metazoa > Chordata > Actinopteri > Characiformes > Acestrorhynchidae > Acestrorhynchus > Acestrorhynchus altus. The sequence goes on along the minus strand of CM067504.1, from coordinate 6,286,364 downwards.
AGGAAATGGTGGGAAGAACACACACACAGTATTTCAAGAATGAACATTTTATAAAACACAAATCACAGCTGAATATCCATCATCGCTGCCTTCTGAGACCAAAAGTGCAGGAATAATTTATGAAACAATACTTAGAGACAAAACTTTGCTGCACCTTTTAAGTTTGTGTCTACTGAGACACAAGCTGAGACATTTTTCACCTCCTATCAGGAAGCATCTTAGCACCCGCATGCACTGCGTTCTAGAACATGTCCCCATAGATACAGTTGCTAACGGCCCATAGTTACTGCGGACAAGGACTCTTGGCCCTAACACCATCTTAACAACACGCCTGTGATACGTCAGCTTCGCTTCTTCTCCATTAATCTTCTAATAAATCAACAGAGCAACAACTAAAGCCACTTTACTGAGCTGTCATTACAGTCACGGATCAGGTCTAGCCTCACATTTATATTCAGTCAAAGGGCAGAGCTGGCATTCTGACAGTGATGTTTCATTGTTTGGAACAAATGCATGAAGTGATTTTTTTTTTCATAGGTCCATTTTTCATTATTTGTGAATCTAATTTCATACAGAAAACAAAATCAGACACTTCTTTTCAGTTACATAGTGAATCAATGCACTGATGCCATTCAGTGACGCTCACATTAAACCAAAAGCTCTTGGTGATGGATGTAGGTGTACTGTGGTTGATGGTTCTCAAACTGTACATGTTTGTTTAATACCAGTATTGGTAAAAAACAACAAACAAACAAAAATAATGCAGATATTGCCAGCAATCACTTACTTTTATCAGAGGATTATCAGAAAACATTGGATTAATGGAAAATTTTTTATAATATTGGATAATACCGACCCATAACTTTAATATCTCTATTTTTTACATTAACTACAGCCTTTACTACTGAAGTTCATAAAGTTCATAAGTTAACTTGATTTTTCTGTACTTTTCTTCAGTTTCCTGGAACTTATCCAGAAAAGAGAAACTTATCTTGGCAGAAAAAAAACATTTGCTATCTTGAGAAAACATTTGTTACAAAACTTCTCCTGAAAGAAAAAAAAAAGTTGTGACGAGAGAACAGTACAGAAAACTAAAATTAGCTCAAGGCCTTTCGGGACTTCCATACTCACTTTTGTTTGTGAATAACCTCTCAGTTCAGTAAAACACAGGATGTTTATGCCAGGCTGATGAAGTTACTGAGTTTGAAGTACAGTTTTTGAGTCATATTTGCAGAGTTGAGGGTGAACCATTAGATATAATAAAACCAGTAAACCTCAAATTAGATTTCCCTGCCTGAGCTTCCAGCTGTCAGAGACGATTCAGAGTAATCAGTAGTTTCACTCCAGCTGGAGGTCAGCGAGGAACAGCAGTTCAGAGATTCCTGCCTCGTTCCAAACAGCCGTTTTCTATATTCGCAGAGAAATTCTCTGTCAAAGCGTAATTAGACTGCCCACAAAAGTAACCAATATGACATGTGGAAATAAACAGGTCACATACCGACGCAAGTAGCACTACTAGTTAAGAGTCTGCTTTTGCAGTGCACAGTTAAGACCTCCTGCTGATATAATCAATACACTAATTTCATTCCAAAACAAACATATTTATTTGTGTAGCACCTAGGATTGGACAATAATTCAATATCAGTATTTATTGCAATATAAAATGTTTCAATATAGCTTTTCTGATGATTTTTCTCATGTTTTGATGTACATTGTTTACTAATGTTCATTACAGGAAACTGCTGTCAGTTCAACACAATCAAGCGCATGATGGCGTACGCCACTACCCGATCCGCGCCAAGCAGACGGGCATAAGTGCAATGCGTTTTAATTTCTATGTGTTTGTGATCTTGCTTCATGTCTTTAGACCCTATGAAGAGCAAGTGGATGAGAAGCACTATGGCGTAAACAGTCGTATGGTGGGCCTGAGAAACAGCTAGTTAAGGACTTCCACTTCCAAACTCCTAATAATTCAAACATACTCAACACTTTGGTGCAATTAAATGTCTATACCTCCAAAACCCACAATGTTAAACTTTAAAGATATTTTAGCTAAAGATGATTCGCAATATCAATGCTACGCAGAGACAGATTAGCTGTTGTAAACATTAGCTTGCTAGTCCTGCATACGACCACAGTTTATCCTGATCAGGCTTATCAGGACATGCGCATCATCCAAAAACTGCAGTGCTCATCCACTTGCTGACACTGGCCTGAAAACGTGAAGAACACAGATAAAACAAGCCCGGCCTTATGCGCCTCCGTATTTTACCCATCCACACACAGTGATACACACCTACACACTAATGAATTCACACACCAGGCACTGAGCACACATGCCCGGAGAGGTGGGCAGCTCTATCCTCAAAGCCTGTGGAGCAGCACTGCATGATTTTAGAAATAGTTAACTCCTACCCACAAACACGGGCGCGCACACACTCACACACACGGCCTTCTTGAAGCCCCCCAGGAGCAACATCCTGACCACAACAGACACCCAAAGTCCCTAGTGTTGTCTTTTTTTGATGACCCAAAAATTGGGTAAATGAAAAAAATGTCCATCACAAACAAAAGAACTGGGAATCGCACACAACACGACTTTAACCTGCTGCTGATCCAAACTGAACATGCCACAAAACACATGCATCTCGTTTTACCTAGGGGATTCAGGTTAAACATGGGTACATCTTAAATGGCGCTGCTGTATCGGACACACAATAGCACAAGAATGAAGCTGCTCCATCATTTAAGGTCTACCGTCAAATTAAAATACAAAACTACTAGTCTTCCACTGTAGAGCTCGACTGCATGCATGATCACATGATTGTTTATCTATTTGTGTCTACTTTCTGTACTCAGTTTTCAGTGCCTATTAATAGAACTGTTCTGATTGACCCATTGATCAGTATACACTACTAGATTATGCTCAGTGGGGTAAAAAAAAACATTTAATATGCTCTGACTCATCTGAAGGGTGACCAAATGGGCAAAAAACGAGTGTGTGCACCCTCACACAACACTCAAATCTCTATCAAACTGTCAACTTGGACTAACGAAAAAATCTGTAGACTAAAGCAAACAAGCACAGACTCGACCAGACTGAGAACTGGGCCTAAAATTGGAGTAAAATTTGCGTAGTGTAAGCCGTTAAATGGTGAAGAACACAGTCTCTAAGCTGTTAATCAACCCTTGGGATACCAATCCCAGCTAAACCATAAAACTTGAGGTATTTCATGCACCCCGAGTAGAGAAGATGGTACAAGCCCACCGTGCTGGCCGTTCAGCACTATACAAGACGAAGAAAATCACTGGCTGTTAAGTTCCCCAAAAAGATTTACTAATGTGAAATCAGACAACATGCAGCTCATTCATACTTTATGGCTCAACTTCCTAAAATAGGCGTCAATGAAGTTGGGCAAGACTAACATTCCTCCGCTAAAATTCAATAAGGTGTCTGTACACTGCTGCTCAGAATATGGAGGAAATTTGTAAGACATCTATTCAAAGAACCCTTACATCAATGTAGCCCCAATTATTCACCACTGAACCAAGCTAAAGTGCAAATCAGACACAGAACAAAGTGCCTGTATGAGAGAGAAACCACTGAAAAGAGATACAATCAAAAAGGCCTTGTAAAACACAGACCATGTCCACTGAACCTTTCAACAATTCAAGACCATACTGCCCAAAAATAAAACCTGGACACAGAGAAAACACTGAATTGTGTAAACAACTGTTTCTATCTACCCAACCTCTCCCTACTCCTGTTCATCTCTCCCGAACACTGGGCTCAGATTACTGACAGGCTCCTTCCCTCCATGAACACTCACAGTCTGACTGACACACACACACAAAGACAAAGGCCATTTTGGAGAGGGGACGATGAGGGACATAAAACAAGCAGAAGAAATCTCCTCTTCCTTCAGTCCATAACCCTTACATCCCCCAATTCAGTCAAATCTTTGGCACCTCTAGTCATCCTCACAACCTACAGGAACATTAGTTAAACATAATAACCCACAATTAAAACTGTGGCAAATTAAGAATTTCAGCAATGGCCATTTTTCTCTTAACCTCATCTCAACACTAGGGGTGCATTACCTTTGAATCAGTCAACTGAAAATGACGATCAAATTAGTTGGCTACTAATTTTATAGTCAAATAAAGTTTGGCGGCATCATTACGCTTGTTTCACAAGCTAACTAGGAACATTTAGTTCCTCATCGTTAGTCATTGAGTCATTGTTAAAGTTTAACCAAGGTTTATCCATCAGAATTGTATTGTTGCCCTCTGATGCCCCTGGGCGTTAGTGTGTGGCATTGGAGTCTCATTCAAACATGGACTGAGTGGAAAAAGGAGATGTCGTCAGAATGTAACAAAAAGAAAAACAAAACAAAAAACGGAGAGAGAGCGTGAGAGAGAGAGAGAGTGAGAGCAACAGAAAGAGAGAGCGCGAGAGAGAGAGGGAGGGAGAGAGAGAGAGGGAGAGAAAGAGAGAGCGCGAGACAGAGAGAGAGGGAGAGAGCGGGAGATAGAGAGAACCCAAACCAATTCAAATGAAGCAGTAACACAACAACCTCCCAAACTGAGCTAAAATCTCACATTTGTCTTTTTATGTTACTTCATTTTATTGCTGCATCTTTGCTCATGCTTGGTTTTATAATTTGGCAGCAAGTTTTATTCATATTTTACATTAAAAGGAAATCTTATTAAAACAAGCACAATTTAAAAGCTGTTGTTTGTTGCAGCTCTAAACACTGTGCCAATGCTAATGCTTACAGAATCCAGTTTACTATCGAACCCTGCTACTGTGTTTGAGCAAAACCAGAATGTACACAAGCAGACGAGTACACCAGAACGTACACAAGTTTGACTGCAACCACATACTTCTGTTAAATTCAGGAATTTCACAACTCTACACACATTCCAGAAATCTCAGCACTTATTTTATACTCCTTTGAAAACGTCCTTCAAAAAACAGCTTCAATTTCACCTCCTCTCCCTCTCTCTCCCTCGTTGTCCATCTCTCCCACATAAACACACAAAAGACAACTTCAGTCGCCTCCACAATCCTAGAAAGAGCTTCTATTAACACGTTTGCTACATAACACCATCCTTCTATGACCCTGATCTAGAATATTTATGCAGAAATATTGTTAAATACAGTAAATAAAGGACAGAACTACATGTTCCATCTCGATCAGGCGCTCTGAAAATAAAACACCTCGGCACACTGCACAGGCCACGTCCATTTAGGAGAAAAATATCCACTGTCCCAAAACTGAAACACAACTCGACCTAGCTCTAATATCTAGCCCGACATGCATAGAACAGTAGACGGGGGGGGGGGGAGGGAAGAGAGAGAGAGAGAGAGAGAGAGAGAGAGAGAGAGAGAGAGAATGACATCATCTCCCTCTCCTCCACTGCTGTCAGTCCTGACTCTTTCAGCTCTTCTGTTCTGTTATATATTGTACACCACAAAAGTCACTGTTATATCAAAAATATAGATTTTCCCCAAATTTTAGATTGAAAAGGTCGAATGTCACAGTGATTAGTCTGATGGACATTCTCCTTTCCAGAATACCTTAACATTTCACTAATGGAGTAATTATGATCCCACTGAGATTTTACTTATAATATGAAATCTGCCTATAATGTCTGTGTCGTTCATGATCATCTTCTCAGAAAATTACAGCAATTGCCTGCGGTTTTTCCCTCAATGGAAGTTTCAGCTTTTAAATTTAGCATGATGTTATTTTATGCATCTGATATCAAACAATGAAGCAAACAAAGATGGACCTTATTAAACCATTCACTGTTTTAATATACTTTGCTTCTAATATAAAAGAATAACTCCATTATCTTTGTCCTGTCAAAATTTAAAACCAAGGATATGCAGAGAAGCCACAATAAAACATAAAAGGAAATCAGTTTTCTCGTGATTTTTCTGATCAGCAAAAATAAGAGAAACTAATTTTAGCTTTCAGTTTGGAAAGTTTTGGGGTTAATGTTTGGTTTCTATTTGTGACATTTATTTTGTCTGTTTGTAACAGAACATTGTGTTACATTCTGACGTTGACTTAAATGAAGATTTCTTTCTTCACAGCCTGTGTCCATTTGAAACTCCCACGCCTCACACTATCAGAACACATCTGCTCCATATGTTGCCTTACAGATCTCCTGTTTTCAAACCGTTTCTCCACACACTCTTGTTCTTGTGACAGATGGCTGCTCAGTCTGTATGTTTTCACTGAAGCTCTGCATCCAGTTTGATGCATTCATAATTAGTGTAAGAAACATGACGCGTGATGAAGTCACCAACTAATCAACTATTATATTAGATGAATCCTGATAATCTAATGGAGTCCAAATAGTTTCATAACCTGCTCAGGAGACACACTAATATTAAACTTAAGCATGATACAATTGAAGTTGGCTGATTCAGATTCAGCAGTCTGAGAGAGAGAGAGAGAGAGAGAGAGAGAGAGAGAGAGAGAGAGAGAGAGAGAGCGCTCTTTACTAAACAAACGTGGCTTTGCACAATCACAAAAAAGGACTGAGGTGGTCGGGACAGATTTAGCAACAATGGTGGTCATACCACGTCATTCAAACTGCAGTTCTCTCAACACAACCTGGGGCTTCAAACTGTACAAACTGAGTTTGGTCAAAACCCAAAACAGCCACCTGAGAACAAATGATGACATCAGTCATTCCACCTCACCGCCTGGCTCAAACACAAATATGCACCACGCTGCCTGGGCGGACATTTTGTCAGAGGCAATTATGTATAATATTTCCATTTTTTGACAAGAGGAAGTTAGTACAAGGGCATAGGTTACCGCAGATGTCCACTCTGAACTGTAGAACCAGCTACACTGAGTTCACCAGCATTTGAAACTGGAAGTGTGAACTAAGGGCCTCACTAAGCTCTGGTAAAAATCTTGCCTCGTGCCTTTCTGACTCTCAAACATGTTATGTTCAAATGCTGATATAAGATTTGTTTTGCATACTCAAATCACCAGGAGAAAGACTGACATGTCTGTCTCGACAGATTTTGCTTCAGTCTTAGATAAGAATCAAACAACTGATAAGAAAAGGCAAAACACCATCAATCAAATGGCCAAATTCTATTTTCACATGTAGTATAACGCTGCTAAACTATTCACTTCTTAGGCCATACAGGACTGATACCCAGGGGACAAGCTCATTTGCAATTCACGGTAGGGCTCACAGATATGGTGAAAATATTAAATTGCAATTATTAAAGACATTTTCACAATAAAAAATGTATATCAGTGAAATATTTTTTTAGATTTCTAAAAACCGCTATTTAAATGCTCTCCCATTCTGAGTGCAGAAATGTATATTCAAAATGTGCTGAAATCTAATATCCCATTTTCTATTGCGAAAGATATCACAATTCTGATAAAACAGTCTTTAATGATTTCTGAAATTGGAGTAGTGTCTAGAAATCAGTACATGTTTAGTACATGTAAGCCACATTCTCAACCAGCAGAGACTCTGCCTTCTTCCTGCCTCGTTCACATTCTTGTGCGAGATTACTGGCTGGTTACAGAGTAGAAATCTGATCACTGCCTGACTTGTGAATTGTCGTAATTCTCATTACTCGAGTGCATGTAAGCGTGTTGAATGGATTACTGACTAAATCTGATTTTTATCAAATTACTGAGAACACGTAAATGCATGTTTACATGACAAGTTGACAGACAAAGATCCAACACCGTAAGTAAAATACTAACTGAAATGGTAGAGTACAAGGGTTTCACCAAAGTCTCACAGTGCAGTAGCAGCCTTCTGGGCTGGAGTAGTTAATGACCACTCTTAGTATTACAGAGCAGCATGAACATGATTCTGAAGCCCTAAGTTATACAGAGGGGTTACCTTTGGGGAAAATGTTGAGAGGAGAGAACTGAAGGTATGTTTTTCACAGTGCTAAATGACATAGCTGAAGCAGTTATAAAGTAGTTTTTTAATAAAATATATTAGTAAATAACATTTTCTTTATAAAACACACTGAGCTTTATTAAACCTTTATAATAAAATATGATGCCTTCAATGAGACCGAGATCCACCCTTTCAGACATGTTTTGTGCTTATGATTTAAAACATTTCCAAAATAAGCATTTTAGGTCTCTATATTTCTTTTTTATAATATGTTGTCCCAGGAATTATTGTGTTAACTGTTATTATAAATCAATTTGATTTAATAGATTAATAAAGTAAATGCAACCTTTTAAAGAGTAAACTGACATTTTAACACTGTTTAAATTTCCTAAATAGTAAATGAAATAAAAATGAAATAAATTAAATAAAAACACTTTTTAAACAAACATCAGCTCGTTCATGTTAATGGACGCTCCTTGCTAAGCAAACACAATAGGCAGTAAAACCTATTGAAGACATTTCCATTTATTTTAAAGATACACAAATAACGGCATTATAAGACGGGCCTAGTCTTGTGTCAGTCTCAGAAAAGAAATGAGAGAATAGCAAAACCCAGAGAAACCCTTGAACTAAAATGGCTGCTTTTGCTTCCACAAAAAAAGAAAAGGAAAGCAGAAAGAAGGCCGGCGGCAGACTGAAAGAGGAGACATGTATGAGCCTGTGTGGACACATGAGAGACAGGAGAGCGGGGGTAGGGACTCCAGGTGAGTTTTCTTTTCTCTTCTTTTTGATCTGAAATCTTTAAGCCGTGGCAGTTGTAGGATTATAGGAATAACTGATATGTTTCCACTTCTACCTACTGTTTATCAGACTGCACCTGAGGCGAATGACAGAGGAAAGGGGGGGCATGCATATTGTCCTGTGATTTTTTTCCATGCTCTGTTTTTCTCCCAGGAACCTTTGCTCTTCGCTGCACAGGCAAACATGGAGAGAAGCCATAAAAACACCACCCCCACCGACCTTAAAACACAAACATATGTGCACACACAGTGTCCAATCTATGGAAGCACTTCCTGCGATTGGCTGAGAAACTCAGAAACTGCTCCAATCCGAGAACGGCAGAGAGGCAGGCGTCACAGCGCCATGTTTTTAACCCTTGTAGAGTAGGATACAGCCACAGAAGCTCTCAGAGCAGCTGCTGACTATCAGAGCCAAGAGTGGGCTTTTCCCCCAACATACTGCATGTACATGCTTATATGAACATTGCTGAAGGATTTATGAAGATGTTTTTGATCATGTACATTGTAATCACATCAATAAGCTTGGGAAAAGAAACTGCTTTTGTTCTGCACATCAGCCATAACATTAAAACCACCTGCCTACTATCGTGCAGGTTCCTGTCATGTCATCAAAACAGATCGGTCGAGGGTAGGACTTCACAAGACACACAGGGAACACGTTACCATATTTATCTCATTTTGCTACAGTCAGTTCCTGTGGGACCAGACCAGACTGCTAAGCTTTACTCCCCACATGAACCAATAGGCCTTTTCCACCTATAAGCCAGTCGTCTAGCCATCACCCAATTTTCTTGCTTCCAACACATGAACTTCAAAAACGGATTGTTAATTTGCAGCTTAATATGTATATATCCCGCCAGGGCCATTATTTAACGTTATGTATATTCAGTAGGAACATACAATGATCAAGCATTGTATCTGCATTTGACAGATGATTTGATTTGACTGATATTAAGTAATATTTGTGTGTGTGTGTAAAAAACAGCTGCATCACAAAAATCCTGCTCCTTTCAAGCACATCTGATGTGGATTCATTTTAAGAATTCCCATTTCGTTATGAACCACTACTAGCCACACAAAGCCTAGAACCACTATACGTCATCATAAACAATGAGTAAATGGATTCTGCTGGATCCTACTCTCAACCATCAAAGACATCTCTTCATTCTCATATCTTGTCCTCTCTAAAGCAGTCACCCCTCACCCTCCTTCCTCTGTGCTGGAATCCAGTCTTTCTCTGCTGGCGGTGGGCCAGCATCATATTTCAAACCCAGTCTCTCTGTGTGTCTAATAAACAGCTCCTGAGGAGTGCTGCAAATGTTTCCCCTCGCTTATGTGGCCTTTTGCATGCTTCCTTTCACACAAATCCACACAAATATTCACTCTCTAAAACATTTAGTTTCACATTAGGTGCTAAGCTCCACTAAAATAAGTCTCATGCTCCCCCAGGAAGAATGCAAAAAAGGCTCAAGAACGCACAAAAAAACAGCCAAAGCAGTAAGGGAGAGCGGAAGAGCGAGAGAGAATGAGAGCGAGTGAGTGAGCAAGAGAGAGAGAACTAGTCCAGCCCCTCTGACTGAACATTCCTTCAGATCGTCATGTTTCAGCACAGAGAGAGAGAGAGAGAGAGAGAGAGAGAGAGAGAGAGAGACAGACAGACAGACTAGAGGCCCACTTTTGGGACAACAGTACGCAAGAATAAATCCAGGGAAATCCAAGCCATACTTAATGTTCAACAAATGTTCTGTACAAAAGCTTTGAGAAAGAGCCCTCTTTCACTTTTGGTTTTGTGACCACATTGACATAGTACCATAACCTACAATGGTGATAAAAATTTACCCAATAAACCACCTACGCTGTAACAGTATGAAAAAGCCATTTATTCCCTGTTTCACAAAAGCTGCAACATGTGAAAATAGAGGAGGAGAAGCCCACAAACAACCTTCTTCACAAGACCTGGTCTGACTATATGCTCTGATTCAACCTAGGCATGTTCAACCATTTCCATGTTTTTTTTTTTTTTTGGAGGGAGGGGGGGTGATCTGTTTTATGTCTCAACTATTTGTGTGTTTTCTTCAAGCCTATTTGTCCTTTGTCTCTTCACAAAAGCTGTGTGGCTTACTTAGATAACAAGTCGGGTGAGTGAGGGAGAGAAGCTCAAATTTCACGTGGTTAAGGGCGGCCAAAGCAGCAGCAGAGACTAAAATAACACATGGAAACATATTCAGAAAACGTGTGGTGTGATCAATCGTACACAACCACACACACACACACACACACACACACACACACACACACACACACACACACACACACACACAGAGATGAGAAAGGAAGGAAGCAGAAAGCAAAGAAGAAGATGAATGCAGTGGCTGAGGTAAAACTACAGGTCCTACCTGAACATATGAACTAAATCACGTGAATGCCTGCTGCCGTGTTTTCTGGACTACGTGTCTGTGTATGGTTTCCACACCCTACCACGATTATAAAGCTCATCTTTCTGGACCATCATCTAAGCTTTTCTAGAAAAACAGCAGTGTATCCTTGCAGATCAGCACTGACTGCACTTACCCTGGCTTTTCCCACACGATTCTATGTATTTATATTCACCCTCAGACATCTTGAAAGTGGCTGACAATGATAATTCACAACGTTCTGACTTCTCACATCTTGTTGTTAGCTTTGTAAGAAACTGGTGGAGGCTTTTAAAAATAAATGTCAATGTACACATGCACCCACTGTTCTTGCACAGAGACTAATTTGTCCACTACATTTAACCCATCCACACAAACCTTTTCCACAAAAAAAACTCTTCTTGAACTGGTTCCATTTAAGCTTATAAGAATCTTGTTTTTTTTAGTGAACCAACCTGTATTTCCACCAGTTTTATTGGAATTGAGCATACGTCACAGAATATGTCATCAACAGAGGGCACTGAACAGGATCAAATGAAAGTGACAAGATGGCTGCATGCACAGACTACCAGAGAGTGTTTGTGTTGCTACAGATGTTTGTTTTTCTCCAAAAAGCAAACATGGATACATTGTGCATAGATCAAAACCATGCAAGATGAACGGTATGGCTTTGGTCTTTGCTCCTGTACATATAGGTACACCCACAGCGGTTCGCACTGAGAAACAATGTTTGGTTCCTGCTGCAAATGAACATTTCAAGTTTGGGAACCTATTACTGTTGGTAAAAATGCACCGAACAGTTCAAAACAGTTCAAAAAAAGTTCGCAAAAACCAGAACAAAACCCGTTCCACATTGGTGGAAAAGGCCCTACAGTGAAACACATACACACTAGTGATTTCACACACTAGGGGCAGTGAACACATGTGCCCAGAAAGAATGGCAGCCCTATCCACAGGGCAGTGAGGGAGTTGGTGCCTTTCCCAAGGGTATTTCAGTCATGTCCTGCCAGTTCAGGGAATCAAACCAGACAACTTCCAGTCACAAGCTGGTTCCCTCAACACCAGGAACCAGCACTTCATTTATTAGCAATTATACATTTTAAATGTTAACATTAACATTTTCACTTCCCTGTGCTTGTGTTCCAGATAGGACATATTTGCACAAAAGACCTGTTTTGAAGCACCTGCTGTCACACACAATTCTTATTCATGGAAACAAGAGTGTTCAGAAAATGGTGATATAAAGTTAATTATCGAGTTTCTGGACACACATAAACCCACACAGAACGTCATAAGAGAAGGGAAAATAAGGTTCTCTTCACAGCAGGGAAAGTGGCCTAAATCCAACTTCCTCACCAGATCCATCGGTGTTGATGCGGTTCTGGATCTCAGGCACTAATATGGACAGCCTTTGTTCATGGTTAGTGGAAAAAGGGGTCCTGCTGAAATGGAAATGAGCTGTTTGCGAACACATTCACACAAACCTAGCACATCCCCTGTATATCACTAATTAATCATCAATTACACTTATTCTAACCTTATTTTCCTCAGCAGACGACTTGGTGTGGGAGTGAGAGTAAAAAACGTTTATTACTGTGTAATAAAAAATGTTTAATAATAATAACAGAGATAAAATGAATATTGTGGGCAGAAATCTGTGTTTTATACAGTATGGGTGACTTCACCTAATAATTAAACAGGAAATTCCCTGTAGGAGAGAGCAGCAGAGCTCTCTCTCTCTCTCGCTCTCCCTCCTTCCCTCCCTCCCTCCCTCTTTTTCTCTCTCTCTCTCTCTCTCTCTCTCTCCTCCTGCCGTTTCGACTCACTTGTTGTTGAAATAAAAATGGAGGCTAAAAAAGGAAACGCGAGCTCCCCTCAGAAATACCACCCATTTCTCATCTCCTCCGCCGCCGGAGAGGCCGGGTTGGGGGTTGGTGGATGGGGGGAGCGGGCAGGAGGAGGAGGGGGGTGAGAAAAGCAAGTCACCGTCCTAAGAGTTGGCATTTGTGTTGAAATAGCCTGCGAAAGAAAGTTCAGCACATGATAGCAAATGCAGGAGCTCCTGGGTGCTGCTCCTCAACCATGCACAACAACCAGGAAACCAATCCACAGCCAACATGAGCAGAACATCACCTTCTTCAAAGCCCAAAACAGAACATCACCTTCTTCAAAGCCCAAAACAGAACATCACCTTCTTCAAAGCCCAAAACAGAACATCACCTTCCTCAAACCCAAAGCCAGCAGAACCAGTTCTTAGACCAAAACCCACCCAAGATGGTCTGGAAATCAACACCACCACTGATCTGAGTAATGCACTGCTTCGTCGACCACCAACAAGCCTGTCCTTCCAGAGGATTGAAGCCCCCATCACCTCCACCATGGCCTCCACCATCACCTCCACCTGGAAATGGAAGTGGGGTGCACTAAACTTGGCTCCTCTGACCTGAACACCAAGGTTAATCCACACAAACTACAACTGCAAAGAGCAGCTAATAAACACACTGTGGGACCCCAGACCTTCTCAAATGACCCCAGATCACCACAAACCCCAAACTGCCCCTGCCCCAGCTGGCTGCCCACCATCTCACCACTCTAAAACCTACAATCGCTGCGAAATTCAGCAGCCGGATGGTGGAGTGTGAGCCCAGCCGAGAGGAACCCTTCCCAGCCCAGTTTCTCAGCCACTTTCGACCAAATCCAGCCCAACCTTCACCAGAAACGCCGCGAAAACAAACAGGCGGGCAGAACACACGACACAGGGGCAGAAAGTGTCCACAAACACCCCGACGGCTCCGTAAACACATGTTTACATCGCCAGGTCCCCGGCACGAGGACCCGGCCACGGTACTGGGAACACTGGCCTGAGCAAGCGACCAGTACAAAACACCAGGCAGAGAGCTCCCCGAGCGAACTGGGACTAAAACCCAGAGCTGAACAAGCACCAAGTGTCCATAACGACACTGGATGTAAACAAACAGGAGCAAACACAGCTGCCAAGTTGGGTTGTAACTTTGGCCATTAGTGATGCAGAAACAGGCAAAGGCTGCCTTAAACCCAGATAAACGCAGCGGGACTCACCCAGCCCGTCATTCCAACTCACTCCCGGTGAAATATCCTGTTCTGGGAAGCGGCTGTGTCTAAATATTCCCACATCAAGGCGAACCGGACGACGAGGCCTCTTCTCGCGACCTCGGCTTTTCCTGCTCGCCGTAAGCCGAGAGGCAGCGCCCTCTCCGGGGGACGTTCCAAACTTCTCAGCGGCCCTTACGCGAAGGGTGAAAGTTTCAAAGCCTCTCCTGTTTGGGCCATTGCACTTCCTTCGAATGTTACTTTGAGTTCCTACTGGCTGCATCCATTTATGATGCTGTTTTACACCAATTATGCTCGATATTTATGTGTTCGGCTCTGTGTTACAAGGCTGTGATTCTCTCCGGGCGCCCATCCCCCTCCTCACCGGCACCGAGCGGCTCCCAGCGACACTGACACACGCGCGCGCGGGGTCTCCGCGGCGCTGCAGCAGGGGCTCCATGGCGGGGCGGGGCCGCGAGGCAAAGCCCCGCCCCCACAGGCACACCATTGGCCGGGCCCCCGTCAATCTTCGCGGAGATTGGGAATGCGTACGTGTGATTGGATGGAGGGATGCGGACGACGCGCCTGGACGGGGGAGGGCAGGACGGTGTTTTTTTTGGGAGGGTGGAGGAGCGTAGTCCGCTTCTGCAGCGCTCGGTGAGAGGGTGGATGGCGCTTGTGCACAGACGAGGAGAACTAGTAGCTAAACGGATATCCGAGAGAAGTAGATGAGGATATGGGGACAGTTGTCATTAAATACAAAAACAAGCCGCGGGATTTGCCAGTTCTTGCATAAAGGGATTATTCTTTTTGCATTCTTGTTAAAAAGAAAAACTATATGCAGCGCAAAAAGGGAAGACCCCGAGCCTGGCTTAGCCACATAGCAGCTATCCGTAGCTACACGGGGTCTCCGGGGCCCCATACCAGGGACTACGACATTAGAGGTAGGGTCAGCCCCACCTTAACCCAGCTATGAATGGAACATGAAGGGGGACTTGCCATGGGATTTGGACAGGGACATTGACTTTCTTGTGCTTCCCGACCGTTCACCGCTCAGACGATGCCTCGTTTGCTTGTTTTTACATAAAGGATGCATTTGTACACCACGCTCAAAACCCCGCTGGAGATATTAAACCATTTTCTGTGTGTGTGTGCTTTTGTTCGCTTTTTGTCTGCTGCGTGGTAGAAATGTGTGAAAGCCGTGTAAAGTCGCAGGTTCTGACTGTTTAGTGTCCAATGTGCTGCGATGATCCACCCGTGAATGGATGAGCGCGAGCGAACCTGTGATTGGCCCGATATTTCCGTGCCCGGTCACGGGGCGAGGGCGGGGAGCGCCGATTGGTCGAGGCGCTCTTGTTGACGTCATTTGTTGCAGTGGCCGGTGAAGACCTGGCGGGGCTCGAGCTGCAGTTTTAATAAACGACAAACGTGGTTAAACACACCTTTAAACATGTGCCCCCCCCCTCACTACTTTCGACCAGGATTAAGGGAAAGCAGCTGTGGCCACGGCTGTTACCCTAAGTTGGGGATGGGGATGTTGGTATCCCCACCTATGGGTTCAGTCAGGCGTCAGCAACGCCGCCATATTGGAACGGTCATCGTGTCTGGCAGATGAATGGAGGGTCTATACAGAGCAGCAGAAATGCAACTAGATACTGTCCATAGACAGAAAGGCTTATATAAGTCGGAGAATGCAGCTTGTCTGGACAGCCTTGTCCTGGTGAGGGAACCAGTCTTGTGACTAGAAGGTTGCAGGTTTGATTCCCTGAACTGGCAGGACATGGCTGAAGTTGCTTAACTCCCCAGCTGCCCACCTCTCTGGGCACGTGGAATCACTGCCCCATAGTGAGTTTCATAGTGTGGGTTAAATGGACAAATTCCTGTGTGAGCACAGTGGGTCTATGTGCACATAAATGTGTTTGTGTAGATCCCAGCATGTTAGTACAGATAACTTGCTAGTGTGATCATTTAAGAGATTTATTTTGCCAAATAACACCAGGGATCTTAACTTGGTGTAGTTATACTAATTAATAATAATTGCTAATGCTTGATAAAGCATCATCAGTAAATTACAGCATCCCTTAATCTGTATATTTATTAACAAAGCTTTGGCTTCTTATTCTCTAGATTTTTTGTTTGATAACCCCTTTAATATTCTACTGGAATTTTTGGTAGAGCACATTTTGAGTCATTGCATCTTATGAAAGAAGTTGTTTAACTTGACTTCAAATTGATTACGCCATCTCTACCAATCACAGAGGTATGTATGTGTAAGGTCACAGTATTTCTCGTCTGTAGAGGAAGTCAACAAGTCAGTCACTCAATTTTATGGATTTTTTGTTTTGCTGTTGTACCAACACACTGCAAGTCTATTTACAAAGACACAAAAGTTGTGTTTATTGAATTTATGTGTAGAAAGACACACACACAATAGATTTGCTGTGTGTAAGATTGTTCCATAGGGCAGCCATGGCCTGGTGGTCATGGAACCAGGTTACACTGCCGGTTTGATTCCATGAACTGGCAGGACATGAATGAAGTAAGGCTCTTAACACCCCAGCTGCTCACTAGATCCCGTGGATAGGGCTGCCCACCACTCTGGGCACATGTGCTCACTGCCACTAGTGTGTGAATTCACTAGTGTGTCTCTGTGTGTATCACTGTTACAAATTCCCCCATGTGCAGCAGTGGGTCTACATGCATGTTTGTTAAACAGACCTGAAATAAAGCCTTACAAAATAATATGTACAAAAACATAATTGGTGAACTCAGTTATTCAATATGGCTGATGTAATCACGTGAAGTCATCACACGTGTGGCTCATGACCGCTCCAACATGGCGGACGTGTAAACGTATGGCTTTAGAGCGCTGAAGCTGAATGTGTGTGTGTGTGCGCGCGCGCATTGGGGACATGCAGCGCCGCACGTCTCCTCAGGGTTCCACAAACCAAAGGAACCCGTAGCAGATCCCCGTCCTGCAGCTTTTATTTTTCAAAGGGAATCGGCGAATGACCGCCTCCCACGTCAGCACGAAAGGGCGCCAGTGCGCGCGCGCAGCCAGAGGGACATCTCGTCCTCGCCGAGGCTCGGTGGAGCACGTGACGAGCCGAGTGATTCGGTTCAGCGGTTCGGATCAGTGAGTCAAATGCGAGTGAACGAGTCGTGTGTGTTTGGTGGGGGAGGGGCGACAGTGCTCTTGTAGTGAGTCAAATTCTGGGCTCAGGATTTAACCTTGGTTGAACCTGTGTTTTGGAGTTTGATGTTTGTAGTGAGACCCATGTTATGTTTACATCTACAGCACATAGCAGATGCTCTTATCCAGTGCTTTGCTGGTCACTCTGTAAATCCCCTTATCTAGTTTGAATAGACTCCAAGAGGTTCCTCAAGCTTAGATGCTGCCAAATACAAAGGTCAGGTTGGAGACCTTGATGCCCACAAGGCGTAGAACGATTATAAGCCTTTAATGAGTTACATGCCCTTGGTCCTGAGTCTGCCTGTAAAGACAGCGAGTGACTCAGCTTTTCGAACCTCCAGGGGCGTTTGATCCCCCTTTTGGTGCCAGGATGGCAAAGAAAATGGTGGGTCAAGCAGAGCTGTACTTGATGGCGGGTTTTGAGAATGCCTTGGAGTACAGAGGGGCTGGTACCTTTATAGCTTTGTAGGCCAGCATTGAGGTGAATCTACTGTTCAGCTACAGGAAGCCAGTGAAGATGCAGCAGGGGAGTTACTTGACTGAACTTCGGAACACTGAAGATGAGCCGTGCTGCTACATTCTGGACCAGTTGCAAGGGCCTGATGGTGGGCATAGGAAGGCCACACAGACGAGAGTTGCAGTGGTAAAATCTTGAAATGTTGAGCCTGAACTCCGTGGCCTCTCTAGACTGAAAGGTGTTTTTTTGCCATTTCAGATCTTCAGCTTTTCGTCTCTAGCACTTTCCCACTGCATGGTAGCTACCAACCCTGGTCCTGGAAGCACTCCTTCCCTGCATATTTTAGAGTTTCCTCTTGTTCCACTACACCTGATTCAACAGCTCGTTAACAAGCTATTCAGAGTTGCATGGGTTGAGTTGAAGCTATAAATGCAGGAAACACTGGCCTATGACTCTACATGGTTCTTTTAGTAGCAGAGGCCCTAAATGCAGGTGGTACCACTGCAAAATCTGAAACCAATGGGTTGTACAGGTTCATAGGATCTAAACAGCATCACATGAACAAGGTTTTGTTTAAAGCAACCCTGCTAACAGAGTAAATATTCAGAGAGTTTGTGGTAAATTGATTTATTGGCTTGCTATGTTATATGTCAGTCTGGGTACTGAAAAAGCAGGTACCAAAAGTATGCCATTCTAAGTACCAGGTACTGAACGTGTCTAATGAAAAGCTAAGAGGTTGAGTACAGTACTGTAGGTTGCAGCAGAAAAGGTCTACAAAGGCTTTGATTCAGAACATGTCAGATCCAAAGAATCGACTCATCTCCAGTTGGCTCGTGCTCTCAGCGTTACTCAGCAGCAGCACCACCACACCGAGGCTGGTCTGGTTCAGTGCTGCTGTTCCCCCACTGAACATCTTCATACTTGCATATGTCATATCATTTACAGCCAACAGCCTCAGTAATCAGCTGATTCTTGTGACACAAGGAGCTCTAAAACAAATTCTCTGAGAAGTTGAAGCTGTGAACAGAGGCTGAACGGGCAAATTGAGCTCCAGCACTGGACAGTAACTGGTTTTGATTGGCGATGGTGGTGTGAAATGTTCTGTGTAGAAGAAGAAGGGAAGCAGGGTTGAAAAACACATGGCTGGATGACATTGCAATAGTTTTTTCTTTGATATATATTGCAATATTAATAAGAGAGGAATATTCACCATAATACACTAGAAATCGATGACCCCAGCTTGTCACAATATTGATCATGAACTCCAGTGATTATTTAACTCCAATCTCCAATAAACAATTTAATATCAAGCTGCAAAATCATTTGTAACATTACATTAAATGGTTCTTACATGACATTGCATGTCCTGCAATGTAACTATTGAGCATGCCCACATTGTGATAATGATGCTGAAATGATATATTGTGCTGCCCTAAAAGGAAGGCTTGTTTTAAAATGAAGGCCATCTTACTCATCTCAAAAAAATTGAATATTGTAATTTTTTTTTAATTTCAAAATTTCTTTTGTTTTCATTTTGATAATGTCAGATTAGTCATTTAGAACTTGCAATTTAATATTCTTACAATCTGCAATTCTGCATTTCTGATTTTCATGATATGACGAAGAGATCAACAGTAAAAATCAAAAGAGGTAAAATGTCACTTTACATGCAACATAAAATCTGATACTGGAATTTTGAACACAATTGAATTTTTTTTGATGCCATGTGAACCATATTCACTAGTGGAAAACACAAATAGCGGGTTTATATTCCTGCAGCCAATTTCTCAAACCTGACACTGTCATCCAATGTTTCCTCTGAAATCAGGGCTTTAAACACCTGAGTTTGATGCTGAGTTCCATCAAAAAGGACCATGAAACAGTATTGATGTACTGCTAGATCTCACCAAACAGGTCAAATGAATCAAAGAAATTGCATGTAATGAACTTACCAATTACTTTGATTTGAAACTCCAGTGCTCATAAGCTGAGTTTCTTTAATGTTGATCACTGGCGGTGTTCTCTCGACTTGTGTGCAAAATCACAATCACAAATCTACTCAAAATGGTTCTAGAGGCAGTGCTGAACTCAGAACCCATTTGAGTAGTGATTTTGCACACAAGCTGTCCAGACATCCTGCTTACAATTCTACTGGGAGTATATTCTGATTGGTGCTTTTAGCCTTTAAGCTGCTGGTTTTTTTAGGCAGCTTTATGTAAATACTATGGACACTTTGACAGGGTCATATCGTCTCCCAGTATTTTCCCCCAGATTTCACCCACTGAGTTCCTGACATTGTTAATAAACCAGTTAAATACTAATCACTAATGAACCACAGTGTTGTGGTTTTGTTCTGTATGAAAAAGGGCAAGAGGGGACAGAAGTATAAGCCAAACTCACTTATAATAAGCAGACTTATTATAACTTTGGTACCGAAACTGGGTTCATTGACTTCTTTGAGTTCAGATGTTGGAACATTCTAGAAGATTTCATTGCAGATTTGATTGATCAGCCCAGTGAGCGTCAGTAAGGTCAGGAACTGATGTTGGATGATTCTTTCTGGACCACAAACTGTTCCAACTCATCCCAAAAGTCCAGCTCCATCACTCCAGAGAACGCAGCTGCATGGGTAAGCAGGCCAACTCTTAAAAGAACTCTTATGAAGGGGTTCTTTCAGTGATGCCATAAAAAAGAACCTAAAGAACCATATTCTCTAAATATCTGTAAGTAACTTCCCTTTAATAGTCTCATTCAGCTGTTTCAAATGTGGATTTCCAAAGAATGACCAATTCAAGTATTTTTAGGGAACCAAAAGTGGTCATTCTATGACACAAAGCAAAAAAACCCTTCATTCAAAATAGGATCTTGGGACTGGACACGATGACCCGCTGTGAGCTGCAGCTCCAGACTGTTTTATTCCACTGGCAGTGGAGATTACAGCCATGTGTGCACAATGCAATATATTGTTTGAGCATTGTCCTCTGAATGTGGACATGTGTAATAGTGCAGGATTGCAGTGTCATGTAAGGCAAATTAAATCATATATTTATTTTACAGTCGTCTTTGATACAGAGAGCTTTATTAACATGACATACTGGATCACTGAATTCTGGAGAAATCTGGTGATAACTGCTGTATTTTTAATATTGAAATATATAACAGCACAAAATCTCAATGTCAGTTATTGCAATATTGTGTCCAGAGGGTGCAGTTGGACCGACATCAACTCCATCGTGTTTTTATTTGTGTTAAACATTGTTTCTATTGGTCTAAATTCATGAATCACATATCAGCTGTGTATAATCATCATTAAATTAACTGACATTGAGAAATAAGGCAGATTATGGGTAATTCTTTGATTATTATGTCTGTTTTGCATGTTGCATGCACAACTGAATCTGCCAAATCAAATCACACCAACCTCCATCTCCTCCCCCCTCTTTCTCTCACACGGTGGTGCAGTTCTATTCTGACAGTATATACTTGCCCCTGGCAAGTTGGCTCATATAAATAAACCATGATTTCAAGCAACCTTACCCACGAAAATGATTTTGTTTTTTGATAAATAATATATTTAAGAGGTGTACTATGACACAAGCTTGTTCAACCCAATGAAAACAAAGGGGGATATGTTGGGTCAGATCCAGCTCAACCTAGTACCCACTGGTTCTGAAGGCAGCGCTGCCTCTGAGGCAGAACAAACACAGGTGATTCAGACGATCACCTGGACATCAGGTTCTCTTTAACATGGAGATTCCAGGCAAATAAAAGGATCCAATTTCAAACACTAAAACATTTTTATTGTAACTGAGAAAAAAAGACAAATAGCATGTCAATATTATTTTAAATGATCAACTTAGTAACAATACGCTGATGCAGAAGAAAAACAACTTAAACAACAGTCAGAAAAGTGACAGAAAACATTAACAATGGCACTCCACAGTATGGCTTTGAGATTTAACTTTTTTTGTCATATCAATATGCATTCACGTTATCTCTACACAATGTTTTCAGGGGGTTTTCACATCATTACATTTAAGTTACATAAAAGTTATATACATACATGGATTTATACATCACAATTCATAGCAAAGGAAGCCCCTTTACTGAGTAAACGTTCTAAGGAGACATTTCAAAGAGTTCTTACGTCTAGAGAGGATGCGTCATGTGTAGTGTTACATTTCATTTGACTTGTTGTACAATGACTACTTTGGTTCAACAATCACCAAAACACTAGGTTCTAACTTAATTAAGTGCTAAATATTGATGTAAGAGGGTACAATGGGTATCACCTACCCATTTGATCACATACTGATATGTTCGTTGTTGGTCTTCAAACATTTTCCCTTTTGATACAGAAACTGAGAGCCTTTCATAACGTAATGATTGCGAATACATTGTAAACGTTAAATCAGCCTGGAATGGCACACCCAGGCAACCATCCACTTGTGCAGCCCTCCTCCCACCTTAAGCGATGTTACTGTTATTCTGTGTGTGTGTGTGTGTGCGCGCGTGTTTGTGTGTGTGCGTGTGTCATTGTGAGTCAGTAGGAGTATGTGAATGCTATGGGATTTTCAGTGGGATTGTTTTTTACATGCTGAGAGCCTCACTGCTCCGGGGCTATGCTGCCCCCCTGTGGACACTCAGTGGTACTTTACACAGCTGGATTTCCACAGTTGCCTTTTCCTTCAGTGCTCAGAGCAGTTTCAGACTGCCTGTAACGTTATTGACCATCTCTTCCTCTCCCATGATGGCCAGTACAGTGCTAGAACCTGGCTCCACCTGAAAACAGCAGACCGCACACTCTGGTTACTTGAATATATACAGATATATCCACTAACTGCAGGGTGAGCTTCCAAATCTTTGCTGGACCGAGGCCCTTCAAGATGTAAGCTGAGGTTTGTGATGCAAAATGTGAAGCAAACATGAAATGAGCAAGGGCCAAACTGATTTGAATGCTGTCTAAATTCATCCTTTTATGGTATGCTGTGGTTATAGGAGATTACAGATAGATGTTAGAATATCATTGCCAACAGATTACTTCCTAAAATGCACAGCATTAGTCTGATATTAGAGACAGATATTTGATACTATATTTAATGAACTTCAGAAGAGCAGGATGTTTGGGGAATGCTGGGCCAATGTGCTACAAATCTGAATTTTATTTATTTTACTGCATTTTTAACCCAACCCGAAACACTTTCTCTAAAATGACACTCCAGGAGAATTTGGTTCGATATAGGAAATGTAAATGAGAGTCAGCGGATATCAGAAAAATGAGAAAATGTAAGCAGTGTTTAATCCAAGAACAACACTTTAGATCAACACTAGGGCTGGGCAATATATGGGTGCCTTCTAAGGTTACCATCTGTGTGTGACTAAGGGCAACACCAGCTGGCTTGTAGCACTGCCTCCTTTCTGCATGCTCTTTAGGGTTCTGGAGGAATGGCCACTGGTGTCCAGGATGCAAATCACGAACGGGTCATTTTATGGAAAGATGCTACCCAAACAGCAACACTAATTGCCCTTGAAATTAAAATCTGCACTATCCTTCTGGCATGCAGAAGTTTTTTTTGTGTGTGAAGTCACACCATGCATAGGCAACCCAGGTCAGTTGCTGACCAGCTGATTTCCCTGCTCTAACAGACCTGGAAAGCCTGGCATTTAACAGCTGAGTTGAATGAGGTGTGCTTGAGCAAATTGAGCACAAATGGTGCCGTTTTCTACCCATCATGCACCATCAAAAGACACACAGGCAGCTGCCAGACTGTGCTTCTGCTACATTTGTTAATAATGTTGTAATTTCACTGCTGTTGCCCTTTAATTCCAAAAAAGATTTCTGCGGAAATGGTTTTGTTTCCAGGGGGATTTTTATTACCATACAAATTACGGAATAGAAGTATCGCCGTTAAAGAAGCAGCATGAGAAATTTATTCCACCATCTCAAACTAAACAATTTTGAGTTATACGTTTTTTTTAGTCATATTGCCCAGTCCTATTCATCACACTGTACCTGAGTGAGTCCAGCGTCCTGTATCAGTTTTGTAGGGAGGCTTAAACTCATAGCAAGAGCCTGTAACTCCAACAGGTGTGCCATGTTAGTGCCCTGTAGCACAACCTTCTTGGCCCTAAATACATTCACGTGAACACACACAGACACACAAACAAACAAAACAGTCATAAAATTAATACCTTCATGAAAAAGCAAGTCAGTGTGTAAGAAATTTTAGATCTGAATTGGGATGCTGAGTGGGAGCCTGCGGTCATCCTTGGCTAACCTGTGCTCTTCACCTGTGTCCTTGAGACTGGGCTGTAACTTGACCTAATCCGGTCATTGTACAACGGTTCACACTAATCAGCCCCCAGCTTCTCAGCCTTGAAAAAGCTAAACTCTGACACAGTCATAATGAAATTAATATCTTTTATATTACCACTAGATGGGAATTTTCCCCTCTACTTAGGAAATGGAACCAACATCCTGGGTTTTATTTGTACTATACACTGTATGCAAACGTTTGGACACCCCTGTAAAAAAAACATGCAGTGATTTATTAATTGTCTACAGGAAACAATATTGCATATGATATTATATGAAAATTACAAAACAATTTATGTGTTAAATGTAGGTGTATAACAGTGGAAAGAAAAATAAAATGAGAATACCAGTAAATAGAGTTTTTCGCTTCTAACTTAATTTAATATTACTAAAATCAACAAAACATGTCATCTGACCAGAGATGCCCAACTCTGTCGTATCTGTAAAAAGCACCGTACTCCACTTAATCTGTTTTATATAATGCATTTATTCTTCTCTTACACTCTTAACATCATGAGTTCAATGTCTGATTCTGTATAGAACCACACTTCTAACGTTTGTAGTATACGATCATTAATTGGATATTTAAATAAGGTGTAGTTCGGAACAAAATAAATGGTGTATTAATGATGGTGTACAAATCAAGGCATATTGTGCAAGCCACTGTTTCTGCAACCTTGAACATTTACTCACTTTCAACACCGGTCCAAGTTGTGCAACTACGAGTTATTGTTCTGTAGGGATCCTGGATGTATATTAATCAACCAACCAGGTAATGATCACCACTAATGTTAACATTAGTTTTAATGCTGTACTTAATGTTATCAATGTTTGATAACAAGGAGATGTGAAGAGCAAAAATGGTTCAATGCCCAACCCATTCTCACCCTGCATGATCCCACTTCCATGCCATCTCCCTCCAGGTGTTCTTCTCCTGCATGGCCTGGTACAGACCCACCGCTGCATGGCCCACCTGAGCCGCCACCTGCAGAAATCCACAAAAACCTGTGTAAATTAACTCACACACACACACACGATTGTGGTCAACTTGACAGTTTTGGGTGTACCTTCCCCACGCCCATAGAAAGCTCCATGTTCACAACAAAAACCATCTTGAACACCATGTCCTCGTCTCCTTCTTCCTGAGAGACGGATCAACATAGAAAACCCTCAGACACAAACACACACAGAAGTGCTGTCAAGTTCACATGCACAGTAGTATTAATCATTAGCAGACCTCGTTCTCCAGTTTGTTGAAGTAATACATGGCCGCCTCCTCAGCAGACACATTCCTGGTGTGTAGGAGTGCCTAACAACACAGAAAAATGATATTCAGCATCTCCCCCTGGTGCAAGCTGAACTATACGTGCTGCATTTATTCCAGGCTGAAAACTGTCTAAACAATCTCATCTGGGCGTCTTCACTCTGACACAAATGAATCCTGCAGCTACACAACTGGATCGTTGCAGGCCAAGATCAAATTAAATGTTGAGTAAGTGAACCTGCTTGGCAGCTTCCTCTGGGATGTCCAGTTCTCTCAGCTGCTGAAGGAACACAGGATTCACTTCCTGAGCTCCTGAATCTGGAGGAGACTGCTCAGACGACTCCATCTCTTTATCACTGTGATCAAAATATGAAAGCACAAAATAATTAATAATGAAAAAATGCACAAATGTGTATGTCTATAATACTATACATCCAAAAGTTTGTGGACACCCCTTCTAACAAAAGCATTGAGCTACTTTAAGCTGCACGCATGGCTGACAAGGATGTGCAAATGCACACACACCACCAGCTTACCCAGTCCCTGTAGAAAAGAGCTGCCAAAAGAACAGGTCTCTCTGGTGCAAAAAAATCAAGTATGAACCTTTTGGCACTATGTCTAATGCGAGGCATGGTCTAAAGGGGTATAAGGGACCCAAGCATTGAGCTGTGGAGGAGTGACACTGTTCTCTACAATGATGATGCTGCAACTTTTGGGATGACCTGGGGTCTCCTGACCTCCATCCTGACCTCACTAACGCTCTTGTGTAACCCTACTATGAGGATTTGACTGCATTCAGCAAACAGGATATCGTGGCAAAATAGATCAAACCTGTTCCTGTTCCTTACAAAAGTTCCCACAGTTCTCATTTTCCATCACACTATATCCAGAGGCTGATTTTATCTGCCAAGTACTGTTTTTATTAATTATTAATTACTAATTAATTATTATTATTAGAGAACTAATAATCTGGTCATTTTTAGTCCAACACTGGACACTCAGAGTGCATTATTAATAGCATGCAAGGTTGGATTGCCGACATTGTGAACATGTAAGAAGAAAATACTGCAATTTCAGTTATGTCCAGTATTGTGCAGCCCTACCTCACAGCAATGCTCCACATCTTACTAGAAAGCCTTTGCTGGACCGTAAAGACTGTTACTCAGTAAACAGAAACCAGTGATTAGTATGACCACCTGCACCAGTTAAACTAACATATTTAAATCGTAAAAAATAAGGACATACTTTGTCTTTAAAAGGTTTCTGATCAATCACCAAAGTCAGTCACCTCCATTATTAAACATGTTCATTTTGGATTCCCATACTGACTGCAGGACACTTCACTAGAAATGTATGAAAAGACACCGTGTGAGTGCATTTAATTCACCTGTAAGCTTCTCTATTGTCACTGGGTTCACACTACGGCTGTAATCTTCAGCATTTAAAACCCGAGTGGATTAAGATTCAGGGTCCCCACTCTGGAGAGGGATTGCACCGTTCACTAATCACACCAATCTGGCCTCAACATTTCATATCATGATCTATTTTCCCTGAACAATGAAGGCCTGCTTTTGAAGATTCATTATTATTAAAGTGAAAAAGCCAGTGTCTGAGTCACACAAAATTGAGCTCCCCCCACCCCCCAACTGACCACACACGACGCTCCAGACACTTGCAGTGTGAAGACAAACCCATGCTTCCTCTAATGCATGTGTAGCCATTCACTGCCCCTATTCGAACTTTCAGACTCTAGCTGCTGATGACCAGCAGCAGCCGATCCTCGGATCATATTGTTAGAACATTAGACCACTGAGTCTCCCTTCAACACAAAAAAAAAACATATGGGCTACATATTACAATATTTAAAGACATTTTCATTTGTCTGTAACTTATTTAACCAAAATTCAGTTCATGTTGCCCTCTATTGCTTTTTAAAAATCCCTCGTCCACATACTTCTGCCATCTCAAGATCATGTGTTGAAGACACAGATACTATGCCGTGGTCGGTCTCATTTCCAGATCTATCCCTGAGTGAAAATGTGTGGGATGTCATTGGACGCTCCATCAACACTCCACCCCTACCACACCATCTGCAGAACTGAGTGAGAACATTCAAGCTGCATAGGATGGATCATGACAGGACACCATTAGGAACCTCTACAACTCCATGCAGAGACGTCTGGCATGTTGTGTTAAAGCCGATGCCGTACTGAGAGACATGACGTCTGTGTGTGTAGATCAATAAGTATTGATCAGATCAGTCTAAACTTTTATCATTTATTGTTCCTAGTAACATAATCTTCCTTCCCAATAATACTGCAATCCCGCACTTCCTTCTGGGTGCAACTATTTGTGCGACTGTCTTTTTGATTATGAGTATTTTAATAAAAGTTTCCTGTATTCATGGTCAGTCATTTTTACTGTTTGCAGATTTAAAATCTGAAAAGGGAAAAAAAGCTAAACGTGGCATCGACAGGCATCTTCAGGGCTTCTTCTGACGCAGAGCTTTTCCACCATGAAACAATTCAATGATTAGTTTTAGTTGTAGTGTTTAAAGTACAGTGGAGGAGAGATGGAGGTCAAATAAACCTCCTCAGAAGACCGTAAACACACACAGGCTGAGATTTAGAACAGATCTGAACTGAAATAGAAACCCTGCACAATCCTGATCTTCATCACCAGTGAGATTCCTACAGACCCGCCTCCACACTGGTGTTCAGGCAAATTGTGCTACTCATCAAGATGTGTTAGGTAGTGACTCTGTGAATTATCAAACATTCTATTTATGCACTTGTGTTTTCATAATCTCACACAAAGTCATGGTCTCACACAGTCATACTCTCTTTCTCTCTCTCACACACACAGTCATACTCACACACACTCACACACAGTCTCACACTCACTCACTCTCACACACACACACACAAACACACACTCACGCGTCAGGCATCATCATCATCATCAGCAGCTGTAATGTAAATGTAAATCTGTTCACATCTGTAAAACAGCTGCTGATCAGAACTTTACCAACCTGCTGCTGCGCGGACAAACGAACTGAAACCGGAAACTGTCACCGAACCGACCCGAGCTTCTGAACCGAGATTTAGAGCGGAGCGCTTTAGACTCCACCGACACCAAACCCAGACTCCATACTGCCGACCGGCGGACTTCCGCTCACAGCGGAGAGACGGAGACGCACAGCGCCCCCTCAGACAGACCCTGAAACTGCACCCCCTCAGACAGAGCCCTCACCACAGCGCCCCCTCAGACAGAGACCTGAAACTGCACCTCCTCAGACAGAGCCCTCACCACAGCGCCCCCTCAGACAGAGCCCTGAAACTGCACCCCCTCAGACAAAGCCCTGAAACTGCACCCCCTCACACAGAGCCCTCACACAGCGCCCCTCTCAGACAAAGCCCTGAAACTGCACCTCCTCAGGCAGCACCTTCACACAGGCCTCCCTCACACAGCACCCTCAGACACATTAAAGACACCATTTAGAATATCTCTGAATATAAATATGAAATGGAAAGGGTAAATCTTGAATGTCAAATGCAAATGTCATCCACGGTCAGAAATGATCTGTTTAACTGAAGGACAACCAGTAATTTTTAAGTATGAAGAACTAAAGGTGAGATCAACACATCTTCAAAACCTTTTCTTTCACTATACCCAACATAGAGCTATATAGCAATATTTATCCATTTATATCAAGATATGAAATTCGATATGGAGTGAGGCAACTTCATTTAAGTCGAGTTTAAAAAGTCTTAAATGTTTTGTTTCAATTGTGCAGGTTTTTTTTTTTTCCTGTTGCGTTGCTCTGCTCTCTGCTTTCAGCTTCTCCTCTACTCTACTCCCCGTTAACCCCCTTTCTGACCTCACAGCCACACCATAGAGGGATTAGACAGAGCTCTGGCATGAAGACGACTTAGTATGAAGAAGAAATGAAGAGCAAATTTCAGTGTTTCAACATAGTTAAAGAGATAAAGGATTCCATCTGACTAAAATATGTTGGGATATGATCTTTTGTAAAACACAAAAGGTAAAACAAAAAAAAGACAGGCAAGCCTAAGTCCGTAGTAGTGTGATTTTGTCTATTTTTCTTCAAAACAAAATATTTTGGTTCATACACAATATGAATATCAAAAGAAAGTGTCAAGTGTCAAATCTATAATACATTCAGTATTTAGTATATAACCAGGAGAGTCAACTTCAGCTAACCCAAGATTACAGCACAGATACCTGTTAGCTTTGTAGTAAGATGTAGTCCTCAGGCCGTCATATGGCGGTCCAGCAATAAAACAAACGTGACATAAGATCACAAAAATACACATGGACTTAGATTTAGAATATTTTATTACCTCTCAATATAATTCGTAAAAATTTTCACATACTGTTGGTGAGAAGCTACAGGTGGGAGACAATCATTATTTACGATATTAACAAAATTAAAACAAAAACAAAATAAAACCAGTTTAGGGTCGAGCCTGCTCTAGTCTACACATAAGAATTTATACAACCTAATAACAGTTATAGCTTTTTATTTCCCACTGATGATTTCTGCACATATCTTGCACACTTACATCTGTTCACATGTTCACAACACTAGTTTCATGTGGATTCCAATTCATCGACACGTTCCCAGCCCTGGACCTGCAGTACCCCCTGCACTGCAGACCGAGTTTTCCTTCAGCAGCGCACACATTGAAACTCAGGGCGGGCTTGTTAATTAATTGATTAGTTGGGTCAGGTATGTGGGCAACAGAGAAAATCCTATAATCGCACAGGGCAGGGGGTAGTCCAGCACCACTGCTGTAATGTACCATAATAACCAGATCTGTCAGACAACCACACTGTCTTAATTTGAAACGGTATAGGCTTTAAAAAGCTCATCTCTGCAAACTGGACACTTGCCATGTTTTTTTTAAAAAAAAAAAAAAAAAGTGTGAACAGTGTGAACTGGACATTAACAGAACACTTTTAAAACACTAACCTATCTGACAAGATCAGTTTCTTTCATACCACATAAAAGGAATGCTGGAACATGGTTTATAACCATGTCCGAAATTCAGAGCAGTCTTTAATCATAGAGAAAGAGAATTCAGTCTTGCAGGTTCATGTCCTACAACAGCATCCTTCCAGTGACTCTTACGCAAGAGCTCCATCTCAGTACCATATCAGAACACACGAAATGTCCAAATTCTAGTGCTAGAGTAGAGTAGAGATGTTCCTTAGAACAACCTCAGTTCACTTTAAGATCTGCCTGGAATGTCCCGAGGCCTGTAGACTTGTTGGCACTTTCTTCAACGTCACAGCTCCTCTTCGTGGCTTTCAGGACGGATATGTGTCAGACAGTTGTGGAGGCCAAAAAGATGCAAGTGTACGAACTCTAAAATCAAATAAATAATAATGTAAAAGGAGAAAACTCTACAACGACAATTTACATCCATGGAATTCCTCTTTCACACTTTGCCAGTGGCTTTAGACAGAAAATAAAACAATATTAGCTAATGCCCAATACTTTCTCATTACTTTAGTACAAACACAGTTTCTACTGAACTGGTTGGTGTGATCCATATTGTGGTCCAGAAAATATCAGTCAAGAGAAAGAAGCACTGGGAAAAAAAACCAAAACAAAACAAAAACGAAGTGTTTGAGGAGGTAGAGAAAGACAGGAGCAAATGTTTTGACACTAACATTTTGATCTGACCTGTGCTGGTCATTTCCAAGCTTTTTTGATAACCTCATTGTTCTCTGTTAACAGCAGGCATTTTCTTGCCATCTTCCTTCTCAAAAGATGCCTTTCTAGATCAAAGCTGCATTAACGTAATGCTTTGAGAAGCAAATTCTGATTTCATGATTTTACCAATCAATTGGGGGGAGGGGGGTGAAGACAGTGAAGTCTATCTACTTGACTGGAACAGGAAATGCGACATCCTCTCTTTAGAGAGATATTCCAGTAGTCATCATCTAACAGAGTCGAAGGAGACCAACGGACGCTCAGAGACACTCTGCTGTTCCTCTAATAGTGACTTCACATACTGGTGAAGTCAAAAGATCATCGCAGCAGATCTAGAGCTCCTAGCAGATTTCTTCCACCATTCTGAAAGGGTTGCTGAGTCTCGGTGCTGTCCGACCCCACCATCTCAGCTAAGGACAAGAACCTTGTATTTTCATAGAACACATTGCGTCT
This sequence comes from Acestrorhynchus altus, assembly GCA_034509495.1. Taxonomy (NCBI): domain Eukaryota; kingdom Metazoa; phylum Chordata; class Actinopteri; order Characiformes; family Acestrorhynchidae; genus Acestrorhynchus; species Acestrorhynchus altus. The sequence goes on along the minus strand of CM067504.1, from coordinate 6,254,750 downwards.
TTTTCTTTAAATCTAAAGTGACATTGTGTGTGCTCCATCTTTTACGTCCAACTTCTACGTAACCCACTCCATCCTTTCACAACATTTAGTGAGTCCATCCACCCGTGCACCCTGTTTCTTTCAGGCTCCCACTGTTTTTCTTCTTCTTCTACCATCCAAAGTTCTGTCTCTATAAGATCTCGCAGTTATAAGTCTGTCACTTTGTTTTCCACAGCAGCTGCGATCTGTTGGAGACGATAACCAAGCTGCATCTTCTGAGCTGTGGTGTCCTCCTCTAAGGCAGTAATGATCTGAAACACAAAGCAATTGTTATTTAGAGAATGTTGCTGAATGCTTTGTTTTAAACTACTTATGGGCCCTTGGTCCGGGAAGAGTCAGTAGGAGGTCTCACCACCAACATTGTGGTCATAAGGAGTTCTGGTTAGCAGGTGGTGCACACTACAATATAGGGCTGGGCAAATAGTTGAACCATAATCAATCAAACCAGTTGACACAGCTGTAATTGGTGAAGTACAGGCTTCCATTGTTTTACTAATAATGAATCATATTAATTATGCATTAGCTTCATAACTTCAGTATAACATCAAAGATACATCTGCAGCAGAAAAGAGTCTGATTTTTGGCCAAACCATCACTTTGACATATTACTTTTAACCTTCCTTCAGCAATTCCTGGGTGGTCTTTCAGTATCTACTCTCCATATCTAAAGTAACGCTGGTTTGTGGTTCATCCATTACATCCAACTCACTTTTTCCTTTAACCAATGCATTGTCTCTATTGTCTCACCTGGTCATAATATTTGTTGATGTACTTGTAGAGCTCATGAAGGGCCACCAGATAATTCAGCTCTCCTGAGTAATTCTACAAAACGAAATTGACATGTCACAAATATATTACCCACATATCCAGTACAATTGAGTCCAAAGTACAAACCAGTACTTCATGAGTACATACTGTAACATATTAAGCACTAGAACATAAAAACATATGACAATGTCATGAAACAATAGTAGTTCCAGCTGTTAAGGGGACAGAACATCTGGATAGCAAACACAAAGTGAAAAATTTAATTTGAAGATACCCTGGAGAGCTCAGCCAGAGCGGAGTTCATCTCCTGATCACTGGCCGAGATGGTCTGTCTAATGTCGGCATAGTACCTTGGAAAGTAAGAGACAATGATAGAAAAATATTAGAACATTGTTATTAACCCCAGACATCTTATTAAAAATATCTTGGCAAGTGAACACATATTTAAAATCTAGAGAATGGCTAATACCTCTCACCATTAGACTGTTGTAGGAACATTATTAAAATATAATTTCTGGTTTTGTTATTTCATGTATTTTCATCCAGTCATCTTTTTCTATTTACAGATGTTAATAACCTGAAGACATCAACGTGATCATTTTGTCTTTGGAATAAGAAAATGTCATTTAATAAACTATAAAATAAATCAACTTTATAAACTAAACAACTTTGGCCAAGATATGTTTTCTTTGCAGTGTTACTTTTACATTAATGACATTTGGCAGATGTTCTTATCCACAGTGACATACCAGTGTTACAGAGGCTTACTGAAGGTATTAATTGTATATCATGTTGAGCTAGATCCTAGGCTGGCACATGGAGGGTAGCCTAGAGCCAACCCCCTCCCCCTTAAATCATAAGTCTTGCACCAAATGGACATCCTTAAAAAATAATTATTTTTTATAAAAAAATTGGAATAGTTCCACAACAACCTAAGACCTCTTTCTTAAATGCTCCTTTCTTTCCTTCTGTGGATGATTTTATAAAGAAACTTTTAAAAAGGGTCAGCAAGCAGCAAAGGATCCCAATTTCAATGAGAGTGAATATGATGTAAAATCTTTTGGTTAGAATGTATGAAAGATTTGTTAAGCCTACCTCTCCACCATCTGCTTGTAGCGAGGAATGTCTCTGGCATACAACAGTTTGTTTATAGGCGAGTCCTGAAGAAAAGAGAAAGGAAACGTGAGCAAAAGAGAACAAATCAGGTCCAGACTTTGGTCTGATAACTAATACATACTTAGTAATACATTCATACAGTTACAGAATGAGTCACATAATAAAAAGTCTTAAGATGAATCATAGGTCCAGATGATTGAGCTTAATTAATGAATAATCTACACTTTTTGTCTCACCCTTCCCAGTTTGTGCTCAGCAATGGTGCAAGAATCCATGAAAGTCTGGGCAATGACAGACAGTACTGCGTCCACGTTGTCAGAAGCCTGCACGTCAAAGATGAACTGAGGGTTCTTCACAATGTTGATCCAGAAACGCAGAGGAAGGCTGGAATGGCAAGAGAATGCTGCATCACTATTTTCATTCCAGAAAGCATTTCTCCTACTGCAGGTTTAAACAGCACAAGGTTGTATCGAGCTTTCGATTCTTTTCAAATCATATATTGTTGCTGTCCAATGAAAACCAAGTATATAATAAACTGTGCAAATGCAGGCCCTTTCAGGTCAGAGGACACTAACATACATTATGGTGTCATAAGTGTTTGGACACCTGCTCATTCATTGTTTATTCTCAATTTAAGGGTGTTTAAAAAGAGTTTTTCCTGCTTTTGCTTTAGTAGTATGTTCTTCTATTGTCCAGGGAAGGCTTTCTACTAGGATATGTATTGTATGTGGGTCAAATGTCCAAAAGCAGAGACAGAATATAAAGAAAAAAATTTTAACTGAGCAACAAGGACTTTAATATGCTCATAACATGTTTTCTATGCTGAGCTCAGTGCCTCAGCAGTCCGATCAGTACCTGTTGGTTTTCCAGATGTGGATGGTCTCCGAGTCTGAGATGCCGTGATGAGCCGCCTGATCATCCAGCAGGTCAAAGAAATATTTCACAGCAAGAGGAACTGGCCGACTTGTGCTCAGAATCACCGTGAACAGATCATCTACAAACTTCTGCAGAGTGCCCTACAAGGAGATTTGACAAACTTAATTAACACAAGCCTTGTGAGCATGCACACAGCGAGACCATCCCTTCTAAGCTTTAACACATTTAGTGGGCAGTGTATGATTTGGTGATAGTGTGTGTGTGTGTGTGTGTGTGTGTGTGTGTGTGTCTGTGTGTGTGTACCTTCATGGAGAGCAGGCGTGTGAGGTAGATCTCTGGAATGGCCTTGGCTCGCTCTCTTTCCCTTAGACTACCCCGTCTGTGTTTGGGCAGCTCTGGTTCTTCACTGGCCTTCACCAAATGCCATAGCCTGACACCACCCTCATCAGCATCTTCCAGCATGGGTGTCTCTGAGGGACAGACAGTAAAAAGAACATATATGATAAATCTCCCACTTGTAGAGAGATCAATTCTGCTCTTTAAACACTAAGGCAATGATTCCCTAATTTACAGTCACAATTACAGAAATAAAGACTGGCACTGTACAAGTACCCCTACATTTATGGCATTTAGCTGATGCTCTTATTTAGAGTGACTTCCATGGTTACTCATATTACAGAGGTGGGTCAGAATAGTGCTAGGAGCCCTGCCCCTTATTGGTGTAGCTCAGCACAGTTGCCCAGACAGGAAATCAAACCCCAATGGTGGTCTTTTCTGTTATGCCACTCCAACAGAATGTACAGTGAGATATAGCTTAGAGCAAGCCTGTAGGAGTGTTAGTGAGAACCATCATAAAATGTCTAATACAAGAGTCATATTAATTAATTACATGTATATATACACTCACTTTCTCCTGCCACATAGTCATGGTTGTCATGGTGAATGTGTTTACTATGGCGTGGCACGAGAGCAACTGTAGCTCCGTCAGGGACCTATAAGATATGAGGTGAAAGAAAAAGACAAGGGTTATAAACAAAATACACAAACCTGGCAGTAATGCTTTCTTTAGAACTGCCTAAATGATAATTTGAGGTTATTTTATAAATACATATAAAAGGTAAACAAAAGTCTCAACACATTTATTATGCATCAATTAACTGGTAAAGGAGTTTTCTTCAGCCTATGAAGAATAAACCTCTAATGGATCAATGCAAGCTAATAATATACACTTGTATTCAATGGAAAACAGACTCTGTTCCAAAACACTTTCTTCCATTGTTCCTTTGGAGAAGAGTCAACCAGTAATGTTCAGCTTTATTCTACTAGATTTTGGAGAGCTGCAGTGAGATTTGATTGTTTACAGCTACAAGACCATCACCCCACCTCACCCTCATCCTCAGCTGGCATTAAGCATGGAGGCGATAGGTTCATGCACAAAAGCTCCAGAGTCCTATTCTATTGACAGTATTTATCTGCTTTCTATCACCAGTGCAGCTGATTGGATGAGAACAATAAATAATACTAGACTCCCACGAGGAGAGCTTTGGAGATGTTTGATGAACACAGGGATGGAAAACCCTTGCTTTCTGTAGGAATGTTATTTGTATTTTTTCTAAAATTAATGACTTACTGAGGTAATAAACAATCACTGCCCAGATTTTCGTTCATTTACACAGGGGGCCTTAAAGTTGCTCAGTACTGTATAATGGTAGGTGCTGGGAAGCGTAGAACTCTGGAGCCATTTTTCTCAGCTTCAATGGCATAGTTGTAGTTACTGTTATTTGCATGTAGAGGGCAGCATAATGTAATGGGAATGTTATATACCTTATAATGCTGAAGTGTGTTAAGGCGTTTCCAGTTGCCCTGCACTACAGATGTTAAGTCCTCATCTGAGAGAATAAGGTGACCTGCCACGCCCGATCGCCATTCTGCAAAACACATCATAAAACTCTCAGTATAAGAGCTAAAGCTTAACGAGAGCTCGTGCACCAATAGAAAGAGCACGAGGCAAGAAAAGAACAGAGTGAATATAAAATGTAGAAGGAAAGTGAATAGAAGAGAGGATATAGAGACTGTTCTCACCCAGGTCTAGTGAGTCTGTATGTGGTCTATGGGAGTACGAGGTTCCCTTGTAGACTTGGTCCAGAATTTTCTCCTTGACTTGAGTTATTGTGTCACAGTCCAGTACTTTAGCAGCCACTGGCTGAGTCTCATTCAGGCCTACACCCTGCATCAGCACATTCAGAGTCTAGAAATAAGAGAAGAATTTCAAATAATATCGAAACATATTCTGTTCTGTATGGAAAATTATTGGAAGACCATTCTACTGTCCTGTTATATTCCTAATTGCTCTCTACTGGTCTTCTGGACACATGTTTTGGTAATAAACAACAATGGCCAAAACTGTCCATCTGTCTTTGATTGCGACTCTGAATCAGAACTCTGTATAAACACCCCGAGCTTCTCTTTATAATATCACCCTGGACAAAACCAAAAGAAAACAAACTCGGCCCTGCTTCTACAGCGCTGTGGTGTTAGCTGTCTTTTTCTCAGTCATGCTTTAAATGATATGACTGCAGATCCAGGATCAACATCCCATACTTTGTTCCTCTATTAACTCTTACTCCCACAGGCAGTGGCCATTTGGTCTCAGGAGACCTAGAGGGCCAGTGCTTGAAGCCTGAATATTAATCAAGATTTTCAGAACACATGACTGAAGCTATTTCCACTCTTTTCCAGGACAGTGACCCAAGCTCGCTTATTCCCACACTGGAGGGAATATAAAGAGATTTACATAAGCTATTTGGGCGGTTCTGTAATTGGATTTGCTCAAAGATTTTTCCAGTAATTCAGTTTTATTTACTGTATTTTTGTGGATTTATCAGGGGATGAGCTGTCTTGCATTATATCCCACAGCCTCTCAGTAACAACTGAGAAAAGCACTCAATCTGAACTAAATTGCACTCTTACAAAGCTCCGCTAAAACAAAGTCAAATGGTGTATGTTTTCACTGAATGGTATCCAGAACAAAACAAGTGTAAATTCGAACCAGTGTGCGATATTCCAGGTCCTCTCTCAGTAGCCGGTTGTCGTTCAGGGTGTATTTGGCTTTGCCAGTCACTGCATCCACAGGGCCTTTATCTACCTGGTGCTTTATGGCTCGAAAGAGCATGTAGAGACACTCTCCGGCAGAGTCCTTAAAGGAAGAATTCAATTAAATATAAACATTTTTGGAATAGTGTTATATTGTACATACAGAGAAACAAAGATAACTACTTCTTTAGAGTCTAATATATTGTAGGTATACACGTTTGGTGTAATGGTACAGATGACACAGTAGTGTCTTGGACATTAACTTAAGCTTACTTTTACTCTTTTCACTGTGGCATCAGTCTTCTGGGAATTTTCACAAAATCAATTAAATAATTAGTTTGGCAACTCAAAATACACTACATGGACAGGCAATGTGACCCACACATTAAACCTACAGGACTTCATACGCATTAATATGGAGTTGGTTTGCAGGTTTGGAACTTTCGACATTTTTTATGCTCAATGCTCCTCAGCATTCTGTAAATCCCACTCTTTAACTTTATGTGGTCTAACACTTTGTTTCAGTGGTTGCTAAACACTTCTTCTTTTCAATAATATTTGATGATGGAATATCTAGGAGGGGAGAAATTTCACAACCTGCTTGGTTGCAACAGTAGCATCCTATTACAGTATCATGCTGGATTTCAGTGATCTCTTTAGAACCACCCACTCTCTCATTAATGTGACTGGACTGGCAGACTGGATGACTAGATGATGAACTTTATATACATGTGGCAATAAAACTGAATAAAGCAACTGAATAATTAGTACATATCACAATTCTTCTGTCCATATAGTGCATCTTGCAAAACTTACTGCCCCCATTTAACTTACAAATGAATATTACCTTATATTTTATAGTAATTTAGGTTCCAAAACTTCTTTTGTGTATTAAGAATTTGACAGAACATTATAAGATAGTAAAATAATCAATACATTTTTGCAAAACTATTTTTATTTTTTTAAAATAAAATTTGTAAAATAATTTTTACTTCCCCACAAATTTGGAAGTGCCAATTTCCCAACCATATTATCGTCACTCTCCCCAATATCACACACAATGCACTAGGAGGGTGAGGACGTACTTCCTCTGGTACATATGACATCAATCACCACCTCTATTTGATCTGCCTGTTTGCATCCTTGCCAGACAGCTAACACGCTCTGATGAAAGCATCAGGTCCCCAGCTCTGATACCATGGCTAACAGACGCCTGTGCCGACCAGGATCACATTGAGTGTGATGTGTGGAGAGAGAGAGTGAGAGTTTGACTCCGGCAAACAGCAGGACCTGGGATTGGAACCTGCAATCCTTGGATCATAGTGGTACCCGGAACCCACAAAATTATATTATATATACATTTCCAAATGTAATCAGTATCTGAAAAACTATAAAACTGAATTTTATTTTTTCCAGTGAACTGAATTTCACCAAATCATTTTCAAATATGTAAGGTCATTTACACTCCTACCTGTTATTCCTAGAAATTCCTCCATAACACACACTTACCCTCAGGAAAGCATAGAGGCATATAGACATCCAATTGGTCAGGAGCTTCTCAACAACCGTCTCAGTTCTATAAGGAAAAAAGCAGAAAATTTAATATTTAATTTGCTGATTTTAAAAATGTTTGACTGTTTTATTATTGTTGACCTGCCACACCCTCTCTTGACTCCTTACCTGCGGAGCATGAGTTTGGGGTTCTTGGCAACATACTGCTCCACCAGGTCATTGAGCAGTGTTTTCAGGATGTCAGTGAAGTACTCAAGCTTGCCATGCAGAGCTACAGTGAGCAAAGAGGCCACATAAGCTCGATCTCGGGGAGAGAACGTCCTCTGGCTTTCCAGAGTGTGGATGAACTGAGAATGTGAAGAAAAGAAGGAAGGAGAAAGAAAACTATTTTTAAGGAGATGAAAAATATACACATCCAGTTGTTGCTTAAGACAGTCGTGAAGTGATGCTTTAAAATAATTACATTTAGACAAATTCTTGGCTTAAAAGAAGCAATCAAGTCAAGACAAGGTTGGTGGCTTAAGTGAAGGTTTCTTTACACTGAGTGTCCAATTGTTTGTGGACACACCTTCTAATGAATGCACTGAATTACTTTAAGTAGCACCTATTGCTGCTGGGGTTGTGATTAACCAACATCCTGAGGTCAATAACACTGTTCTTGTCATTGAATGCAAGCAAATCCTTAAAGCAATGCTCAAGAATCTAGAAGATAGCCTTCCCTGTACAGTAGAGATGGTTACTGCAGCAAAAGCAGGATAGACTCTTTGAAATACCCTTGAATTCTGAGGAAACAATCATTGAGCAGGTGTCCCAATACTTTTTTCCATGTAACACATTTAACTGTATATTTCACTAATCAGACAACAAACCCGTGTTGGCTGTTGTCCCACTCTCTCAAACCTTTACATGTGATGATATAATGGGTTTACCTTTGTGAGAAAAAGTTTGCTGTTGAGCAGGTTGGAAAGCTGGACAAGGCCCTGCTCTACTGTGGCCCGTCGACATTCCTGCACGTCCAGATCCCTGCGCAGTGGCGACTCCCGATGACCCGGGAAAAAGATTCGCTCTGCATACATCTTATAATCCAGAAACGGAATCCCGGATCCAACCAGGTCACTGGACATGTCCATCATTTCAGTCATCAGATCTGGTAAATAAGGACCAACAAGAACGTTTATCTTGGTCTCTCAGGGAAAACCACATTTCATAGGGAAAGATCACTTAAATAAGACTGCCTGCACTTCTCATGGAAATAAACAAATAATAGAAATAAACTTGGGGAAAAGTGTACTTTAATCCTATATACTCATCATCAAAAAACAGTTGCGCCCAGAAGGAAGTGTGGGATTCCAGAACTATTGGGAAGGAAGGTAACCAAGTATAATACACGGTTAAAAAGGCTGATATGATCAATATCTATTGATCTACACATACAGAAGTGGTGTCTCTCAGTACGCCGTCGGGTTTAACGCAACATGCCAGACGTCTCTGCACAGTTGTAGAGGTTCATAATGGTGTCTCTGATGATCCATCCCATGCAGCTTGAATGTTCTCACTCAGTTCTTCAGATGGTGTGGTAGAGGTGGAGTGCTGACAGCATGTCCAATAGCATCCCACACATTTTCAATCAGGGATAGATCTGGCAATGTGATTGGCCATGGCATAGCATCTGTGTTTTCAAGGTGAGCTCTTGAGACGGCAGCAGTGTGAGGATGAGCATTGTCCTGTTGTAATAGAGCACCTGAGTGTGTGTTCAGAAAAGGTAGGGCTACTGGTTGCATCACATGGATTCGATGGTCGTCTTCGCCAAGACAAAAGCGTGACATCACTTACAATGACCCACTGCCATTCTGAGTCTCTCTATTAAAGGCCCGACACCATTGCAGTCATGCATTGCAACAGTTGATTCCTTCTGGGCACAAATAGTTTTTTGATGATAAATTTAATTGGAAAACATATCTTTACTACACATTTCCCGCTGTCCCCCTATCCACACTCTCTCTCACCTGTAAACTCTTTCTTGCAGCGGTCTCTCACACTGGTCTCCAGATTCTCCAGTTGAATTTGAACCTTCTTGTAATCCCTCAGAGCCTGCTTACTCTTCCTCCTGAGAGAGACAGGGAGGGAAGTGGGTGCAAAGAGAGCGAGGGAGTGTTAAAGATTAAGTCACGTCAAGGATAAGAAAGCAGCCTAATCTGAAACAACAGGCCCCTGGGAGAGCTACTATCACACAGAATAGACTCCAGATGTGGAGGAACGAGTTTGAGTGACTATAATTCACACCAAAGAGAAGCCTTAACCCTGCTCACAGGAAATGAGCTACTACAGAGTCAGGCTGTCAATTACTTACTCTCACACACCGACACACATTATCACGGTCAGAATGTGTGAAAACAGAAATGGTCTTAAATTACATGGAAAAATTATTGCATTACTACAGTTTTGTTCTAACAGTAATACCGAACACGGGCAGAACAAAGGTTCTAAGTGGGTCAAGAAAATAAATACAGAACTTACGAATTAACAGTAGAGCTACAGAAAATATTTTTACTTTATTCCTAGAAGCTCATTTTGGTCACACAAATAAGAACAAATGAGTTTTTAACCCAACCCGCAGTTACATTAATCATGTTAGTGTAACATCATCAGCTATTTAGCCACACCTCCTTTCTCCATTCTTGTTGCGGTTCTGAAAGAATGGCCGCTGATCGTTATGACATAGTCAACAACATATCAAACAGCAAATTAATGCCTGCTATTGTGAATGAAGGGTAACACTACATTCCCCTCCCTCTGTAACATGATTCAAACATAAGTTACTCTGGTTTAAACTGTTGATTAAATGCCATTAACCAAAATGTAAACGCTCTCATCCAGAATGAATCACAGCTGAATCATGTTACAGAGGCGGGTAAATGTAGGCTAATGGTGGGAGTCTCACCCGCAGACTCTTATTGATATAGAACAATAAGAGGGCTTGTGTGCTCACTGTGTGTGAGATTTTTTTTCTTGTGGGCTGAAATTGGCTCCCTTTTTGTTGGAATAGTTTTTTCTTTTAATGTAAGTTGCCATTTCAGAGATATGAGGTTTTTCCCGACAGTGATGATATGCAAAGACACCTTTTAATGCCAAAGAAAGGATGATGGTTCAAAACATCAGTAGATCTGTGTCATAATAAAAATGTATTCCTTAAAAACTATGGAAACAATTCATGATTGCAGACTTAAACCCAATGAAAGAAAATAATTGTAAATGTCATTTATGACGAGCAAATATTAATGATAATGAATTGCAATGTAATTGTAAATGTAGAGCAAAATCATAAAAACTCTAGATACATACCTGTATATGAGGATGATGATCACCACTATAAGAACCACAAGCGAGGCCACCACTCCAACCCCTATCTGAGCCTCCATGGGGAAGGGGGACTGATTGAGGGGATCATACCTCACTTGACCCAGAGAGAAGTTCAAATTCCCCATCCGCACCTGCAGCACACAACATACGACCCTGTTACAAACTTACCAAACAAACATCTATTAACATCAGATAAAATTACTTTTACTACAAGACACCTTTTGTCTTGACATCAAATGTATGACTAGTTCACACAGGGTGAGATATAACTAAATTTCAGCATAGAAATTGGCAGCTACACCTTCATAACACATACGTAAGCTATAGGCTACACTACAGAGTGACTTCCTTAAAGCTGAGAAGTGCTCTAGAACTCCTGAAGCATGTCACTAGAGGTCGACAGTCCTGTGGGACTCATAGGTCCATTCACAATATCTTAATATTAGTGTTATGTGGTGGAGTGGGTGGTTATGCAATCCAGTGTGTGCAGGAGTGGGACAACATAAAGAATGAGCAAGTCACAAACTCATTCTAAATATTCGCAAAACGTTCAAATCACGAGAAATGTGTGCTACGGTGGTACAGAAAGGGTGGAGCCTGTAGGTGGTCAGTCAGCCTCCGCTGTGTTAAGAAAGGTGAATACACAGAATAAGTGATTAAAGGCTGTGGGACTGCGGGTGGGACTGGGCTGAAATGTCTACAAAGCAGGTGGGAGAAAGACAAATGCTGTGATTTTTGATGGGAACAGGACACATTTTTGGAAGCCAGATTCAAAAATCGGTCTTGTGAGATTTGCTGATATTTGTGCCGTGCACAGTGAACCTTACTACCTCCTGGAGTGCTGCCATATATGAATAACTACTTTTCCACAGGATATGATGAAATATTTACACATGTCAAATAACATCACCTGATGTCATTTTATTGCAGGACATAAATGGTGCCAGAATCTTTACAGATGAAAGTGTGTGTAGCCTGTATGACCACCATTGTGCATTAAGACGGGACTACAATACAAACTCTGGTTGTAATTGCATTATCTCCCATGTACAACCAATCCCATCCAAACAGGGGTTTTGACCATCAACTGATTCTTCATCAGTCCTTCAGGTACTGGTTTAGTCAGTAGACTGCTCAATGTAAAGAGCAGACAACCAATGCATTCAGTAAAACATTCATCCTAGAAAAGAAAAAAAAAAAAACCAAAACAATCTTTCAGTGAACTCACTATAAACTCTGGTAGGGCGTCAGCTCCCTCCCGCTTGCGTCCATGTCCTTGATTGGGAGAGGGCTGCCGCTGGGGTGGCTGACAGTACAAGTGGTTTCGCGTCAGAGTTTTAACTTCACACACACCTTCACCAATGAGAGCTACCACCTCCTCTTTGAAGATGGCTAGGTCCAGGTTCTCACCCTGCCGAGACAAAGAGAACAGGAAGAGAGAAATTGAACTGGGTTCAGTGGTAATACTGAAAATCCAGGTTCCTTCTGTGCAGTAGCTCAATATTCAGTGAGAAAAGAGCCCAACAGCCACTTACTTCTACTGATATAACTGATCCTGGTTTGTAGACGAAGGGCTGGAAGTCACGGCGGTTGAGTCGGTGGAGGGAGGGGTCAGGCTCATAGATAAAAGGTGACTGGCTGACAGAATTGAAGTCGAAGCGTAGATTATCCAGAAGAAACTCCACTTGTATATGAGTACCAATCCCCTTGGAACTCACAGACGGGGTCCGGCACAGCATCAGCGAGGAGCTGTTCACCTCACATCGTTCCTCAAACTGAGTCACAGACAGAGGGAGAGAAGGAGGGAGAGAGACAGAGGACATTGAAATTAGGATGAGCAAACATGGTCTCTCACACAGTTACATCTGCGCAACGGTTTTCCTCTACTTACTGTCATGACGGAACACAAGGACTTTTCAGAGCAGTCTGGTTCTGGAATGATCCGTCGCTGTCTCCACAGTAACCCCTGATCCACCTCCGCATTTATAACGTTACCTCGAGTTCTTCTCCTCCATCTAATCGCTCTCTTGTTTCGGGAGATGGAGTCTGAGGGAAACACAGTCACTCTGATTCGAGGCTCTTGGACAACATCCAGGTTGTGTCCCATCACATGGATCACACGGCCGCCGCTGTGTCAACAGAGAGTCATTTTAAAGAAGTTAGCGACACGGGCCAGCACTCAGGATGTGTTTATATTATTACACAGATACACACAGACACACCTGATGAAGCTTTTTGAGGGCATGGCCTGAGTGATGTTCGGGTCTGAAGTGTAGTAGAAGCCATTGCCAGGGAGATGACGCTCACTGCTACCGTAGCGCACAGTGACCCGGTGCTCTCCTGTCTTGTTGCTGGCGCTGGTGATGCACTCAATGCTGCCTTCTAGCACTTCTGACACACTACAGAAAGGGCGTGAACCACATTCATTGACAATAAATAAATAAATATATATATATATATATAAAAAAAAATAGTTCCACCAGAAGGAATCAACATATTGCAATACATGACTCCATGACAACCTGGCACCACTCCCTTGCACTCACTCAGAACAGCAGCAGGTCATCTTCAGTGACCAACCAAGGAAAACAGTGTGTGGCGGCACCATGGCCAGTGCCTCACCTGGGAGCATTACCTTCTGGGTCCAACTATTTTTGTGATGCTGAGTGTATATACCTTTAATGTGTGTGTATATTATAAACATCATCACTCACATGATACAGGGCACATCGTCCAACAGCACGCTGATGTCAGAAGTTGTACCAGTCAGCAGTTTATTGCCCGATATGGTGATAAAGGTTCCCCCTGCCCTCGGCCCTCTTTGTGGACTCACTCCCACCAACACTGGGTTCTGCTCAGACACACATGCACAACAGTACAACTGAGGACAGGAAAACTGCATGCCCTTCTCCCTTCATCATGCAGACTTCATTAAACGAACTACTGAAGACGTTAAACTGGAACTGTATGAGTACCTGGTAGCTGAATATCTGGCTGGACAAGCCAGATCCTATACCAGGCACTTCCACTGAGACATGACCTGAGCTCTCCATTGTCTTCCCATTCTGTTCGGTTACGCAGACGATTCTTCAGAGAAGAAAAAGCATCATTTATCGTTATTAAGCCCTTTAAAGCCCTTCTTTTCCCCCATTAAGTTATACTTTTATGACAGCAATCATACTTCCGTGTGTGTGTATGCACCAAGACTACCTGGATGATATCTCGTACAGATCAGGTATGACGTTACAGGAAAACCCAGCCACAGTGACTGATCTCAGGATGTCCTGAGCTTTCTGGCCCAGGTTGGAGCCAGAGATGGTGAGAGTGGTGCCTCCCTCTACCAGCCCAGACAGAGGCTCAATCTGGACACACAAATACCACATTAAGAGACACGACTCAAATAAGCTGATATACCTGTATTTAGAATTATGTTATTGTATACCATTAAAGTTACTTTCAAAAGCAAATGAGTGACTTACGAAGTGAATGACCGGAGCAGGGCAGGTGTCTGCGATACGCTGGGAGCAGGATTCTCTGTGCACACAATTGGATTGAGCACCCCCACACCACACACACTCGTACTTCCGATCTGCTGTGTGACACTGGCTGCAGTCTGAACGGCCCACTGAACAGTTGTACAATGTCACTGGAAGCATAAAGTCCACAATAAATGTGACTAAAAAAATAAAGGGTCACTGTCACATCCTACTGTGCACAAATCACTGTGAGGTTACACTGAGTGGCATCTCTGTCAGCTGGGACGCTGTTACTGCACTATGGAACTCTGGTGGAGCTGCACAAGTCCTGAGAGTTGCACAAGGCTGGTAACCAGAGTAATATCTGTGAAAATCCTCCAGTATTACTTTACTGCCTCAACCCACAAGAATCTCACTTCAGATGCCAATTCTATATCTCTCAGTCTGTCAACAAATGCATGTATACAGCTGTACATGAGAAGAGGTCATAGCACAAGGTGTATTTACAACAATGATGTACAGGTGACATACAGTCAATACCAATAGGGGAACCTAAGAGTTAAAAAAAAAAGTCATCTTTCATAATTGAAAATTGAGAATAAGGGTGTCCTAAGGTGTTTGAAACAGCTCAATTCAGAATTGACATGCAAAATCCAGATCACAATGTAGAGCACTATTCACAACATAAGCTAGTGAATGATTTCGGACAATTTGCTCATTGCTGTACATTGGTCTTTTTTTAGAGAATCACATGAATCTTCAAAACAAACAATACAATAAAATATAGGTTCCATGTCTGCAAATATACATTATATAAAACTGAGCATCATGGGATTGTTTCAGTGCACTGAAAAGTAATGCACTATATAGTGAACAGTGCACAGTTGTGGGCACAGCTAAGGTTTCACAACGATCCCATATTCAATTTAAATAAATGTCTGTGTGTCAGACTGACTCTATTACAAACATGGCTCTTCTATGGCATCACATTTATAACCATTCGAAGCCCCATTATTTTCAAGAGGGTACGCAATGTACATTTCTTAATTTGCATTAACTGCTTAAAGAGCAACACCAGCAGGCATTTAGCCCCACCTTTCCACATACTCCTCATGGTTCTAAAGGAGAGGCCACAACTGCACGAGTTACAGCTACTGACCTCGTCCAAAATCAGTACCATGTCTACACAAACACACTTCTACTGATTGGTAGAGACAGTCAGTCAGGTTGAGTTAAGTTCAGTATCTTCTACAGTAAGATACAAGTTGACATGGTTTAACGGAAACGTGTGATGATTTGGACACCAAACATTTGAGTAATTATGCAAAGCTGAGGTGACTGAGGCAGAAGGTTTACAAGGGGTTCTTTTGCATCTGAAAACGGTTTGTTGGACTCTGAAATACAGTAGACTGCTGAAGCTGCAGAGATTTGAAACAGTACCTCCCTCACTGCATCTCTCTCAGCAAGGAGAACAACGATTATCACAAAGTACTGAGTGTTCTGTTCCGACCCCAACAAAGTTAGTTACATCCGGGCCACTTGGCATCTGATTAAACGAAACTCTGTGTTCTATAGCCCTGCTGAGCCCCGTCAGAGTACAGAGGCCGCTCTTAAAATCCACGGGTCTCAACAGAAACAGACTATAAACTCATCACTTCACCAGCACTCTCCCCAGCCCATGCCTGCTGCTGCAACCAGCTTCACAGCCATGATAATAATGGCTTCCCTCAGGGAACACAAATGCATACGGTGTGAAGCAAAAACACAGCTGCTGCGCTGCTCATCTGGAACCATCTGCTTCCCCCGGTGCAATGGGAAACAATGCTGCTGTGCTGGAAAAGCAGAGTGAGAAACATCAGTTTCAGCATGGCGAGGCTTACAGAACACAAGTCAGGCTTCCACTCTGACTTACACCGTGTAACAAAACACCACAGCCCAAAAGGCCCTCCAGTCCTCACACATTCAATTTTAACAGCTATAACTATAGCCTGAGGTACCAAGTAAAATATACACTGATATTCAAGACAGCTGACACATTTAGAATGAAGGAAAACAATGTAAGGTGTTATATATAAATATATAAATAAAAGTGTTTATACACACACACACACACACACACACACACACACACAAACTGTGATATTCATAGTTTCTAAAGTATTTCACCAGCACAATATAACATGGCTATTTGGCATTTGGAATTAAAGACGTTTATATAGATTATATATTTAAACTCACACCCACATTAAATGGCATGTGTTTTTATCCCAGTCTGCCATGTGGAGGGCAGATGTGCTGCCCACTACTGTGCATTAGCTTAATACATTACATAGCGTTCACATTCTGTTGGCTATTCCATGGACAGTTTTTTGTATCCATTTCTGCATTTCTACACAAATCTGATCAAACTGATCAAACCATATGGTTATAAAACAGGGCTGAGCAATAGGACCAAAAATATGCAACCCCCTATGTTTTCACAGTATCTCACATTAGTTTTATGTTTGTTATTCTTTGGGCATGACATGGACTTTGCAGATTTTTGGCTTAGTTTTGTGTCAAGACTGCATACATATGCATACACTATGGGCACCTGAGGCCTGGTGGTGAGGGAAGCAACCTTGTAACTGGAAGGTTGTCGGTTTAATTCCCTGAATTGGCAGGACATGACTGAAGTGCCTTGAGCAAGGGCAGCTGCTTCCGTGGTGGCAATGGATAGGGCTGCCAACTGCTGTGTGAATGGGTTAAATGTGGAGGACATGTCCCCTATGTGCAGCACAGTGGATCTATGTATATGTATATCATGTATATAATAAAGGTTTTAAGGACTACGGGTTTTGTTTGACCCCATTACATGAAAGAATGAGTATGCATGAATGTTGTTTAATGTAAATGTTTAAACTAATGTATTTTAGGATAGTCATGTGATACCCTACGACCTACTTTATTACAATTACAGATTCTCATATTTTGATGTGCTTCAACACTGAACTTTAGAAAGAAACAAAAGTGTTAAAGTGTACTTTATTTGAACTTTATGCATCTAAATTATGCAGCACTAAATTTCATTGTGTGCTGTTTTATCATACCATAGTATTATGGTATGGAAGAAATGCAGATTATAGGGTGAGTTTAGTATATACCAAAGGATACTGGTATACCAAAGGAACTGTTTTATTCAGCGCCACTTAAACAGTAATTTATCATATTCAGTCTAGTTTTTTGGTTGCTTGGGATTTCTGATTCTTTATGATACAACAGAAAATGAAAATGTGAATGAGAATTTAACTGTGAACTACTTGTTATATAATTTAGTGTTCCATACACTATCATGGCCTTTTCCACATTTCAGTGGATATTACGGAAATACCTCAAGTCATACAGGCTGTACTGGTTAGTTGAGCTATGGAATTACTGCCTAGAATCTCAATTTGGTTGATTTTGGACCAGTATTTTTAAAGAAAACCAGAAAAGAATATCCTCCGTCTAATCAGAACAGTCTGTCAGTATTGCTACACCCCAAGGTCTCTCAATAGCTTTCGCAGTGTAACACCTCCCCACCCTCCTTTAGCACACTACTCTGGAGGTTTCTCACTGGGATTCAAAGGCAAAAAATAAAATAAGTGGTGATAGAAACAATTTTTATGCACAGAGGAATAAATAACATTGAAAACAGAAAGCGTGTGACCAGAAAGTATTTCATGGTTTATATCGCGGGAAAGGGTCAACTCTATGGAATACTGAAGTGTACGGAATACCATGCTCCGACGTTACTTCAACACGTTACGTTCAAGGAGTAATTACGCAAAAGTTCACCAATTTATCTCAACTGGAGAGAACTGTGGCACCATTTTCTTACTATACTACATTCAGTTCTTAGACAGATGGATAGAATTTTATTCATCCCTTTTGGAGGGTTCCCTCAGGGAAAGATTCCACCAGCAACAGCATCAATAGAGTACAGACAGAGAAGAATATAATTATAATAAAAATAATAAAAGAATACAGAAAAATATAGAATATATAATGAAATAGAATATTATATAAAATAATGCATCTGTGAACACACTTGAGAATGTTTGTTGTGAAGTAAAGCGTCTAAAGCAAATTATCTGTTTAGCTCACTTATTTAAATGAGTTCAATACATTGCTTTATTTAATACCTAATTTTCTTTTCTGAAACATTTTTATAACCGTTTGTAAATTACAGATTGCAGCTCATGGGTTAACAAAAGCTGGCACAGGACTCTGGCCCATTACTCACCATAGAGATCATAACTGTCCACATGGAAAGTGTCTCTCCTCTTCACATAAACCGTGGCTTTGTACTCTTCCTGCTGAGCTGAATACGAGTACTGCGGAGAAGCACAGGCCTCGAACATGAATGCTGTGTTCTTGCACTCTTAATGAGTCTGAATTCTAGAATAGAACAGGGTTATGAAAAGAGTACCTGGTGATGCTGACAAGTAATATCGAAGAGGGACGGGTTCATCTCATCCTTCTCGACATAAGCGTCCACCACCACGGTGTGTCCCTCAATCACCAGCACACACTCGTACTCCAAGTTTTGGTCCTAAAAACACCACACAGTCACTTACACATCACTGTGTATAGCAAATTGTGCTATGCTACACAATTATAATTACAATTACAAATTAAAAGCATATTAGTACATTGCATGTTTAAGGTGGTGGTAACTTTAGGCTCCTGCAGATGGCATTGCATATGGATGACTGGGTTATGAATACCTGCTGGGTGTGCAGATGTTAATGATTGGCTATAAGTAGTGATTGCATAGTGAAGGAAGTAGCTAAATCAGCAAGTGTATCGAAGTGTAGGGTCATATAAGTCTACCAGCAGTGGAACAAATCCAGGTCTACAGGAATTGTGGCCAAAAACAAAGTGAGTGTTCTTTCTGAAAGGTTGTGAAGAACCTGTATCGACTTCTACAAGCCATTCTAACCTGGTAGTGAAGTGATTTTCATTCACAAGCCATTCACACACTGGCGGACACTGTCTGACAGTCCTGTAGACCAGTATGACCGCATGCTTTGTCACGTCCAAATGCAACCAAATCCTTTTTGTCAATCATTAATCTGCTTTGCTCTGAACGAGACATTTACTGCACTGTACCACCTCTTCTATCCATGAACCCCATTGCACACCTTACAGGTATTTATAGCCTGATCATCCTTGTGCAGCACCACCAGCAGGAGCTTGAAGTAATTCTACCTTAAATATGTAAGATGACAAAAATTTGTTTAATGACATAATGTCCTCTTCTTCTTACATTGTTTCAATGAGCCACAAATAATTAGAAGTGAAAAACAACGGCTCTAAATATACACCAGCACTTTCTTCTCACTGTTTGAAGTTATAAGTGACTTGAATAAAATGTTCAGAAGTGTGAATTTGTCCACGGGTGCACGAGTTATACCTGAAAGAGGTGAAGGTTTCGGGCCAACAGAGTGATCTTCCTCTCCCTCTGCACAGGCAGCAACGGGGAGCCCTGAACCTTCTCTACACATGGGCACGCAGACGACCCCCAACTCACCAACGAAACTTCGTCCCCCTGCTCATAACATGGAATTATTCAACCTAATGCCAAATCATCCAATCGTCATCAATCATCACAAATCCAGATGTTAATATACTGATGAAGATCTGTTAAAATGACTTTTCAAATGAAGGTTAAGCCAAAAAAAACAACGGCCATGCTGATAGTCATTTTTATAGCTGGGAAAATCCAATAAAGCTGCGCAACTGAACTGAACTGAACTGATAAAGAGGGCAAAGGGTAGAGAGGGTTTGTGAAGTTGGAGTTTGGGAATTTCATCCGTTGAGTTTGCTGTGAGAAGATTCTGCTAATTTGGACTCACCGGTAGATAAAGGTCAGCCTGGTCATACTGGTAGTCTAGCTCTGAATCGATATCCAGAAGGCGAGGGTACGCGGGCAGAGCTTGATCTGCTTCTCCATCCCCTGACAGGACTGTTGCTGCTGAAAAAGAAGTGGTGTCATTCTCAGCCCCACCCACCTCCACATCCAGACTCACTTCCTCCACCTCCTCCTGGTGGACCTGAAACACCTGTGGTTCAGTTTCAACCATTTTCTCTTCTGACTGCAGAGGAGGGTCAGACGGAAGGGCAGGGCTCTCTGTTGGCGATAAAGGCAAGATGTCGTCCAATTCAGAGCTCGCCACCGTCCAGGGACTCTCCTGATGTACTGTAGGCTGGGCTTCAGTAGGAGGTTCAGCCAATGATGGTGATTCCTCTACAATCTGGGGGCTGCTGGTAAGGGCTGGAGCATCAGTTACCGGTTCCACAAGTGGTGAGATTTCCACAGGAGTGGTCAATTCCTCACCAGCTCCAGCTGGTGATGGTGAGGATGAAGGCAACACCTGCTGCTCCTCAGGTTCTGAGATAAGAAGCGGCGGCTCTGTTTCCATGACAATGTCAAAACCAGCAACGGTGATCAAGGCACTTTCACTGAGGGCCTCAGCTTCCGTTTCAGCAGCTGGAAGGATCTCCTCTGAGGTAGCCTCCTCGAACACCGGCAGGGTGGAGTCTGCAGGGGAGGTGGCCACTGTCTGAGCTGCTGAGGTTGGAAGTAAGGAACTGGTGGTTGCAGCAGTGGGTTCAGCGGTCGTGGGTAATGTAGTTGGAGCTGGGGTTGTGACCGGTGCAGCAGTAGTAGTTGGTTCTGGTGTAGTTGGAGTTGGAGTAGGAGTTGTAGTTGGAGCTTGAGTAGTTGTAGCAGTAGTTGTAGTGGTTGCAATGGTTGTTGTTGGAGGTTCAGTTGGCGTGGTGGTAGGGGTTGTGTGTGGTGTTGATGGAGGGACTGTTGTGGTGATCTTGGCAGGTGTGGTTAAAGGAGGGGTGGGCGTGGGGACTTTGAACTGGGGGTGGAGAGTGAAGGGAGAGAGAAGAAATGGAAAGAAGAAAATAAACAACAAAAAGGGAAGCAAATTAATCAGAACTGAGGGAAAAACAGATTCTTTGCAGTTAACAGATCAGATGGATGGTGCTGGTAATATGTTGATTTAGCTCTGATATGCACTTATGCCTGCAGAATGTTGCTTCTAGCTGTCATTTTATGGCTCATTATGAAATAAAAAGCAAATAAACCGAACTGGAATGACTGATGAGGTAAAGCAACAGTCAAAAGTTTGGACACGAAATATACAGTACTGTGCAGTGGTATTAGACACCTCAGGTAAACACACGCACAGCGGAAAGAAACAAGAGTTTCTCGTTTTGAAGGGAGTAGTGGAGATCATGTGATCTAGTCTGAAGAACAAAGCTTGGTTCCAGATTTCCCAAACTAGGTGTTTGATGAGAACTTTTAATAATACTACCATGAGGAGAGATTTGGAGATGGGTTAATGACCACAGTGACGGAAAAACAGTTCAATTTTAATTTCAGACACACTCAAACGCTTGCACAGTACTGTAGGAGCCAGGTTCCTGAACAGGGATTAAGCATTTTCTTGACTTATAATATCCTTCCAGTGGAGACGCTCCATTAAAAAGGCTGTTTAATCCAGAGCTACACTTAATCCCTGTCCAGAAACCAGCTCTATATGGTTTACATAATCTTTTCCATTTTTTGCTTTGATCTAAAGACTTTAAAATCTTTAAATTTGGTTCTGAGAACAAACACTAATGCTGACATCTATTTATGAATTTGAAAAGCTGATAATCAAATAGCTTTAATTCACAATGTTTGGACAATAGTATTGGGACACTTGCTCATCCACTGTTTCTTCTGAAATCAAGGGCATTAAAAAGAGTCTACCTTGCATTAGGTGGAGTACCTCTCTCTGCTGTTCAGAGGAGGCTTTCTGCAAGACTCTGGAATATTTTTGTGAGAATTTAACTCCATTCTGCAACAAGAGCGTTTGTGAGGTCAGGATGTTGGACGATCACAACACCACCTGGTCTCCAACTCATCCCTAAAGTATCAGATGGACCTTCATCATTCTAGAGAACACAGTTGCCCTACTCCACAGCTCAACGCTGCTAGGCTTTATACCCCTCTAGCCCACACCTAGAATGAGGTGAAGAATCATAGCTCAAGGGTTAGACTACAGGCTTAAAAACAGATTTTCTAAGCAGCTCTACCTGGTAGAAGGCTGAAAATACTGACAGCAGTCATGTCGTGTTATTTCATAATTGATGTTCTCACTGTCATTTAAAAAGAAGTGTTTCCAAACTTTTGACTGGCACTGTAAGCCAGTTAAGAGATGAATATCCCTGTATGAATAAGACTGAGAGTCTTAAAAAACACACACACAAACAAACACACACTCACGTTTTGATTGTAGATGATGACTCCGTGCTCACACACAGTCTTGTGGGTACAGGCATGCTGCTGTACACACCAGTTACAGCCCCAACGGCTGGACACACAGCCTCGACAGCTGGCGAGAGAGGACAGGAGAGACAGTCACACAGGTGTCCAGAATCAGACCTCATTATCAGACAGAGCTGATTATTCAAGGACAGATAAAGGAAAGGTGAGCACTAGCAGCCCAAAAATGAGTTCACGGATCTGACCAACACAGTGTGTAAACTCACGGTGTGCTCCCTGAGAGCTGCTTGACAACGGTGCAGTCATAGAAGGTGAATTCCCCAGAGGTCACAATGACATCACCAAAGCGTAAAGACAGCATGACTGCTACGAAATCTGAGAGAGAGAGAGAGAGAGAGAGAGAGAGAGAGAACCAACACGGATTACTCCTCAGCGTTGTACCCAGCTGTGTGAACAGGTTCTCTAAATATTTATTAAAGCTCATCACAGATTAAAAAGGAACTGATTCCAGAGCTTTCCATCCAAAATCAGTACATTCCTCAAAAACAGAGAGAGAGAGAGAGAGAGAGAGAGAGAGAGAGAGAGAGAGCGTGCGAGAGCGAGAAACAGACAGACACAGTGTTCCCACACAGAGTCAAAACAGATATAATAGGATCCATCTGCACTGAACACCAGACATAAACACTGCTGATCAACCTGTCGGCCAGGAGACACACACACACACACACACACAGACACACACACACACACACACACACACACACACACAGTGTACTCACATGTTCAGTCTAAAACCATATCTGATCTCATTCATCATGATGGTGAACTAAGAAATAAAGAAACCACACACATTCCTGACACAGCACTACACACACACACACACGGATACAAACACCTCCACTGAAATATGCTAAATGATATACAATATGACACATCCAATCCTGAAACGACTACAGCCTGTTAAACACAATCTGCAGACCCATCATTCTCACGCTGGAATTCCAAATCTACCTACAAACTGGCCAAACGCCACAATCTGTATTTTTACAAAGTTCCCCAGAACCGACAAGCACAATTTTGGAACATCCTTTTGGCTGATGAGCTCCTTGTGCTTCTCTATATTAAACTCCTGCCTTTAATACAACCCCACAAACACCACCCTGAGACCACCAGCATCCAAAACACCGGAGCTAATCACAGCTGTGAGAAAGCAGACACATCCAACGACCTACTGACTCTGAAAAATCTCTCTCACACACACACACACACACACACACACACACACACACACACACACACACACACACACACACACACACACACTCCTATGAACCACAGCCAGACGTCCAATCCTAAAATCTCTAAATAAACCATCATTCCACAGGAATGCTTTCATAGTTGTGAGGTGTGTGTGTGTGTGTGTGTGTGTGTGTGTGTGTGTGTGTGTGTGTGTTTCAAATTCCTGAGGTTTATTTTCCCTCTAACACTCTTAATAATAAAATATCACATGAATGAAATATGAAAACACACAGATGATCATTCAACTCAACAATTTTTCCACCGAAAAAGAAGCACAACAAACAACTCCCCACAGAGACAACATCTACCCAACATAAACATCTCTACCCTTAGTCTCCCCAGAGAGACAACATCTATCCAACATACAAACATCTCTACCTTTACTCTCCACAGAGAGACAGCATCTACCCAACATACAAACATCTCTACCTTTACTCTCCACAGAGAGACAGCATCTACCCAACGTACAAACATCTCTACCTTTACTCTCCACAGAGAGACAGCATCTACCCAACATACAAACAGCATAAGAACACATAAATGCAATGGTATTTTCTCATCTTTTGAAAATCTAGCAATGAATAGAACACTGGCTTGTGAATGTTCATTATGAAAAACATGTGGGCTTATTATTAATGCATCATTACAAATAAAATAATAATAATAATAATAATAATAATATTATATGCTGCTATTCTAACTGACTGCAGTGCACTTCATTATTTGAAATGTTAGTCACTTACACTACCGTTCAAAAGTTTGGGGTCACATTGAAAGGTCCTTATTTTTGAAGGAAAAGCACTGTACTTTTCAATGAAGATAACTTTAAACTAGTCCTAACTTTAAACAAATACACTCTATACATTGCTAATGTGGTAAATGACTATTGTAGCTGCAAATGTCTGGTTTTTGGTGCAATATCTACATAGGTGTATAGAGGCCCATTTCCAGCAACTATCTCTCCAGTGTTCTAATGGTACAATGTGTTTGCTCATTGGCTCAGAAGGCTAATTGATGATTAGAAAACCCTTGTGCAATCATGTTCACACACCTGAAAACAGTCTAGCTCGTTACAGAAGCTACAAAACTGACCTTTCTTTGAGCAGATTGAGTTTCTGGAGCATCACATTTGTGGGGTCAATTAAACGCTCAAAATGGCCAGAAAAAGAGAACTTTCATCTGAAACTCGACAGTCTATTCTTGTTCTTAGAAATGAAGGCTATTCAGATCTGAACCCCATTGAGCTGTTGTGGGAGCAGCTTGACCGTATGGTACACCAGAAGTGCCCATCCAACCAATCCAACTTGTGGGAGCTGCTTCTAGAAGCGTGGGGTGCAATTTCTCCAGCTTACCTCAACAAATTAACAGCTAGAATGCCAAAGGTGTGCAATGCTGTAATTGCTGCAAATGGAGGATTCTTTGACGAAAGCAAAGTTTGATGTAAAAACAATGTTATTTCAAATACAAATCATTATTTCTAACCTTGTCAATGTCTTGACTCTATTTTCTATTCATTTCACAATGTATGGTGGTGAATAAGTGTGACTTTTCATGGAAAACACAAAATTGTTTGGGTGACCCCAAACTTTTGAACGGTAGTGTATGTCACTGAATGATTTAAGTGACAGAGCTCAACTTGGTAGGCCTTACTCTTACCTTGGCCAGGGGGGACAGTAGGCACTCTCTGAGGGTCTGGGGACAGGCAAGAGACCCCAGTGTCAGTCACTATGGCTGGGGATGCACTGTCCTTGAAGAAACAGGAGTAAGATTCTCCATCCTGAAGCCTCGGGAGACGTGGGATAGACAGAGAAATCTGAGGGGAAAGAGGAACAATGGCTACAATTGCTTCGAATCATGTCCCCGTTTCACATTTCATTTAGCAAGCCTGAACTGGAATGGACTGGTTTGAACTGAAATAGGATGAACTTTATGGCATTAGACTAAAGTAGGCTAAGGTAAACTAAACAAGAGTGGGGTTAAGCAGATTGGCTTGGTCTGTGTAGGGCTGAGCTGGGCTGAATCCGGTCTCTGCTCCAACCTGCAGAAAGTGAATGAAGGAGAGCTAAACACTGATTATAGCTGGAGCTAGAAACTAAAAAAAAAAAAAAAAAAAAAAAAGAGGGTGAAAATATGAGTTAGGAAGCCATTAACATGTCTTCAGTGAGGCATTCGGTCATGTTAACATTCCTTCAACATACACAACTCCTCCTTAAACATGTATATATCGTTGCACTCCATCTTTCTCCTGCCCTTCTCCTGTTTCTCTCGCCCTCCTCCTGTTTTTGAAACACTGACCATGGGAGACAAATGGCCATTAGTGCACTATCCCAGCTTTCATCTTCAGCTATTAAATCTAACTCATGATTTATGTTGTTATTCCTCCCTATTAGACTGATATGCACTTCCGCAAAAACCATCTATGCCTCAGTCTGACAGATTCCATAAAAACAAGCTCATTCTCATACGACCCAAATTCCAGTTTGTCTCTCCCACACACACGGGTGTCTGACAGCAATAACATTGAAATACATATACATATCCGACAATGTGTGCACTAGTCTGTATGTAACATACACTCCTGCTCTCCTCTCTGCTGATACTGGATGGTGTGAGGGCTTGTATAGTTAGACACTGCTGCTCCATATCAAAACTCCACAGCCACTGATCATCCTGCTCCCCACGAGCACACTGTCCCCGCTGACCACACCTGAGAGAGAGAGAGAGAGAGAGAGAGAGAGAGAGAGAGAGAGAGAGAGAGAGAGAGAGATTAATTGATCATTAATAATAGCACTTTCTAACACACCAACATGCCGAAAGTCATGGGATGTCAGTGTGTACGGACGGCTTGGAAACACCCATAACTTTATAAGTAGTGTGTTATTTTGTGAGTGAAGCTGAACACTGGCCATCGTGGTATGAATGCGTGAATAACTGGCGCTAGATATGAAAGTGGACGTGGATCTCCAGCAGAGTGGCTTGTTTATTCACACAGACAAATCTAGCCAGATTCCGCCAGTCGCCATCATTAAGCACCTATGGGAAGCCACTGAACTGTCCACTGTGGGTGGTAATGCCTTTTACGACCTATTCTTGGTACATGTGACACTGTGGGTTTCCTGCACAACACATGGAGATGGAATGTTCAATCCATCTGCCCTCTATCATGCCTCCTGGCCACACTGGCCAGTGTCCAAGCTCACCAGATAACACCTTACAGCTTAAACCTGTGTGGGCGTTCTGTTATTGCAATGTCGGCTACTGTAAAACTGACGTGTGGACCAAAATGTGCAAATCAAACTGGTCTAAAGTGTGAAGAAAATGCAAAAGATATATATGATACATCCACACTACACACGATGAATCATATTTTGACACCCCCGCAACTAGTGCACTGTGCACTAGTGGTGTCAGATTGAAATTCATACAGTCAAAAATAGCACTGCAATGTACAGTGAGTTGTATTTAACATTTGTTTTGGTACCAATAGTAGTGGCAACATACTATTAATAGGTCACCATCAATACAATCGTACTCTCAGTGAAAGAGGTGCTGTGCATTATATAAAATCTTACCTCCCCTCCAGCACACACCAGCCGCAGTAAGGATCGTGAGCTGAGAGACAAGACTGACAGTCCAGGTGCTCGTGACACTCCGCTACAGGCCTCTTCTCCAGCTATTCACACACACACACACACACACACACACACACACACACACACACACACACACACACACACCTCTTAATAACATATCATCAATCCTGACTCCACATGTATTTCTTCAGCTGCAAAAACACTCATTAACCCATTCACTCGGCATCAACAATAAACACTCAGTCACCCCGCAAGACACACACACACTTTATCCCAGTGTCCCGAGCTTCCACATCCATAACACACCCTGACATCTTGTATATTCACAGCATGACAAAACACACACAAACACACACCCAGCTGTGGCTGCTTCTGTCGCCAGCTGAAACACTAGAACAACATTAGGATTAGCTGAAAATAAGCAGCTACATCAACCACTGATGACTCTCTAATCGCACACACCAACAATAGCCATAACTTCAGCATGGGGGCATTTCTAAACTTAAAACAATCCCAGAGTGACACCAGCACTGTGCTGTAGGGGGCAATATTAAAGAACAATAACGCTGCTTTCAGCTGCTGGATTTGAAGCTGTTCTGAGGACAGTACAGTTATGGTTACAGTGGTTAAATATATAAGCATCTTCGCAGATACTGTAAACACAGTAAAGACTGCCACAACTATGTGAGGAGATGTTTTTCAAGCTTAACACAAAATTTCCCCTCAAACTGGCAAAATACATCGCTGTGCATGAATTAGATACATCATAATTCAGAATTTCAAATAATTGCATGAAAACTTTCTCAAAACTACCAGGAAGTGATTTACATGTACTGCTCCACATTTTCTCCAATATGGTTGTGTTACAGACAAAAATCTGCTCCTAATTTTGGGCAATAAAGCATATATCACGTCTCTTACGTTTGTGATCAGGGAGCAGTCACGGTGCTTCTCTACTAACTGTACTGTGTATAACTATACATGTAACCAATAAACGTTGACTGATTTGAAATGAAGGCTATTTTATAGATCTGAATAAGTGCAGATTAATTACCACAGTGTCGGTCATGATATACAGGTGCTCTTCTGATTGGTCAAGAATCAGCTCACTGCTGATTGGTGTGTTTGGCTGGATGGGGATAATGGCATATTCCTCCACTTCACCATTAGGACCCAGGAACACCTGTAACACATACAGATACAATGTATTAGTGCCAGAAGACAGTATCTATACCAGTCTATACAACTGCTATTTACAATTACATGATCCTAATTAGACACGCTGGAATCAACCACGTCAGAATGGAATTCCACATAGCATTTTCCATATAGTCAATACAGTCTTTGTGGACATAACCATCAATGTAAAATACTGCTTTGCTTTTGTGGTCACATCAGCGACACACTGTCCGTCCTTCAGTCCATAGACAAAATCAGGATGACTATTCTCATCTGACGTGTGATGTCACCCACTTTTAATAATGTGCAAGTTGTCATGTTTACAAAGGAAGGCTGTGTCCCCCATCTCCATAGTGATACCAGTTAGAGACATCTGTACTGAGTTCACTTTACAAAGAGACCAGTCACACACAGCAGGCTGAATTTAGCTGGAGATGGAGACACTATAGTAGAACATGGCAGTGACCTAGTGGAGCTTCCATTTCTGAACTGTAACTGTAAAGAACTCCTTTGAAGCAAAACACATCAACATTGTCTTCCTCTCGCTCACACTCTCACAACAACGTTCTCAGTGTTCCACATTATCTTCAACACAAACACTCCAATGATAAGGAGGAGAGATCCTCAAAACATTCCCAAGAACAGGAAGTGTAACCACAGAGCCTATTTTAGCTGAAGTATAGGACGTTCAGAGGCTTTGCTGCCTTTAATTCATTAAAATGAATTTTAATTCATTTATTCTGGGGAATTAATCCAAGTATTTAACTACTGGATCACAAATCTCCATTTTTGCTCTAATTGCAGTTCAAAAATGATGTGAAATTAAACTTCCACTGACCGAAAATGAAACCTGCAAAACCATGGGGGACGAAATCAGTGTGACCCTGTTTACATCTGGTCACTACATTCTTCTTAAGACAAACCTGCCACTAGAGTGTGTATATAAACGTGAAGCTGCCTGAACACAACAGTAGATTTCAATAGTCAAACAGCACCATATCACAAAATGCTCCCAGCAGAAGCACTGGTAGGATGCTGGGACTGATATTGATACACTGGCCTTTACATGCTGCGCAAGTTTAAAGAAATGCAGGTCTGCATGTAAATCTTGAGGCATTAGAAACAGTCACCTTAAGCTCTTGCTCTGCAACTCTATGAGACAATGTGTCTCTATAGTCTCTATGAAAATGCATTTTGTGGAGATTATACAAGCTGTGTCTGCAGTGGGTCCCCTTTAAGGCACCTAATTCGGCAGTTAATTAGGAAAATTGCAGGTATTTGACCTGTATTATTTGTAAAGTAGCAGGCAGTGCACAGCTAATCATACCTACACAGCCTGTCAGCCAATGATGCTGATCTGCATTTGCCAGGTCCCCATAATTACAGTAAGAGCTCAGAGAACTGGCCTGGAGCAGCTCAAAGCTACAACAAGAGTCTTAAAGTAGAGTGTT
The DNA here is from genome assembly GCA_034509495.1 of Acestrorhynchus altus. Classification (NCBI taxonomy): domain Eukaryota; kingdom Metazoa; phylum Chordata; class Actinopteri; order Characiformes; family Acestrorhynchidae; genus Acestrorhynchus; species Acestrorhynchus altus. The sequence continues at coordinate 6,224,677 of CM067504.1, read as the reverse complement.
ATGTGGATTTCATACAGGGGATAATTATAACTAGTAGGAGAGGAGATTAGGAGGAGGGTTGTAAAGTGCAGAGTTGCGTAAACACAAAGAGAGCCATTTGTGAGGATGCATTAGCCACCTGACACACGGCTGATCCTAATAACTCTGGACCATCAGAGGGCCGCAGAGGTTTTCTTCTACAGGCTCACTATTTTGGACCCACACAGGGCCTCTTGGCAGGAGATTAGAGAAGGGGGACGAGAGAGTCTGTTTCTCCCCTGTCGCGCGTGTGTGTGCGTGTGCGTGTGGGTATAGTTTGGACAGTCAGAATGACTTCATCTGAAAATGAGAATGATGTACTGAGTACGGTACCGATTAGTTTATACAGCTTATATAATCCACAATTTGTAAATATTTACTCACACGGCTTCTGTAATACCAGGTGATCCGCAACTGTTACCAATTACAATGCCTGTGTCTGAGTATCTTAACCAATCACAGTTCCAGATGTGTTTCCAAGGGGTTGTTGACAGACATTATTTATTTAACAAATATTATTTTGGTTGCATTTCAGTTTCACTGGTGTATTTTCACACTGGAAGTAATACTGTTGCATTCGCACAGTCCTAGCCTGTGTGTTTTCTGAAAGAACAGAAGAAGAAGCTCACCAGGACTTATGCCCAACCATATCCCTTTCTTAATTTAAACGTTTTTCACAAATGCCTGAAAATAACTGTAGTCAAATAAACTTCAGAAGGAAGAGGCCTATTACAGAAACCAATGCAAGCAAACACTTGAGGCCGAGTACTGACGCCCTTTAAAAGGGGGGCAAGTGAGACCCAGAGGAGACAGAGAAAGAACAGATAAATCAAATTCAGTGAAGGAAGGTACACAGAAAAGTCACCTTGTGTAAATTTCCCTTGGAGTCTCCGAGGAAGGCTATGGTGTGCCCCACCTGCACGCTCACAGCCACTGCAGTAAGTCGGGCCGATGGACTGTCCAGTATGGGCTCAGCCTCCACTGCCACCCAGCTGGCCATCGGGCTGGGGGTGTGGTCAGAACCGCAGGGGTAAGCTTTCAGAGTGTTCTGGGAAAGGCAGACAAAGATAAAAGACTAATAAGAGGAAGACTGAGCTCTCTGGTCAGAAACTGATTAGTATGAGCTTGAGGTGTGTGATACTGCAGAGGAAGGCAATATGTAAATGAGTCCTTTAAACAAACCCTTAGGGGCAGTTTCCTGGACACTGATTAAGCATAGTCTTAAACTGAACTAGTCTCACCCACAATTTGTTTTAGTTTAAGGCCTTGCCTCAATCTAGAGGTGCAAAACAACTGGGATTCTGGAGGTATTTGGATGGATCTAGACAATTCACGTTAAGATCAAGTATTTTAAACAAAAGGCAAAACTGCTCAAACAACAATTCAGTATTTTTTACATAAATACAAAGGATATTTATACACACTGATTTTTACTGTAAATTTACTGTAATATTTTATACATGAGATGTTTTTATCACAGTATGGAGCAACAGACGAATGTGGAATTCTGTTTATATAATGTGGCTTTCATACCAATATTCCAAAAATTATATAAAATAATTATTTCCACATAATAAATATGATGATAATGGTCTCTGGAAATATTGCGAGATAATCAGAGGCACATAAATGATATGTTTACTTCTGTAAAATAATCAGTAAATCTATCTGGTCTAAAATAAAATCCTTAACCTTGAAAGTCCAAACATAAATCTCCATGTAACTACTGTGTGCCAGACTTGCATTCATCACTTCAGTAAATGAGTTGCCAGATTGCTTTGTTTCTTATGTAATTACTAAAATCCTTCCTTACCATTAGGACGTTCATGATAATTATCATTATGTTATCAACGTATCGTATAATATTGATTGAGTTCTGTGATGATGCATTTTTGATGATGGATATTTCCTGGTCGGAAAAAACGACAACAAACCCCTCTAAAACTCTGAATGGGGGAGAAAAGCAATACAAAAAAAACAACATGAAACATAAAAAAATAAAATGGATTTCATATTGCCTTACATCAATCTAAATAAGGTGAAATGTTGCTTTAAAAACAGAGGTTTTATTTCATTTTTATGCATTTTTAGGATATTTAAAAAGACAAATGCCTGACAAATATAACTGTCCAGGTTTAAGCACACATCCCTACATCTGAGAATTCAATCCATTAGACAACTACCCAGAATTCAACTGACTCAAAAGCAAGTCAGCACAAAAGATGAGCCCTCCCTGTTTTCTTTCACTTTTCGCCTCTTCCCTGTGTCAGAGATTTACAGCGCTCAGGCAGAGCTGCACACACAGCTATGGTAGGCATCTGGCCTTGACGTTCAAAGGCTCTAAAAGACTTTGCAGAGATTTGTTTTTGCTTTTACAATCCACCAGTCCAGGGTCATCTGGCACCAGCACACTGCCCACTCGCTCCACTCAATTCACAGAGACAGCTTTAGACCCTCAAACACACACATGGACTGAAAATCAGTTTCAGCAGGTGTTAGAAATGTCTGATTTGGAGGACATCTTCATCAGCACTGCATCTGACTGTCGGTGTCCCCAAACAGTGATTTAAAGCCTCATTTCTGTCTGTCCGTCCTTTCTTTTGACCCAGTATAACAGCTCTGGCTGAAAGAGGAGATACGCTTGAATATCGATCTGAAGAAACCCCATTTGAAACATCCACAAGCCTGTCCACCCTCACTGCCCCAGGCTAAACAGCAGGGAATGCTGGGAAGAACAGGGGTCAACTCTTGTATCATAACCTTTAGGGGGCATCCTTAAATATATAAAGAATCAATTCTCCCCTACTGAGCAGCGAACAGTCCCATCTGTGCCTGCCCACACCCACACCCACACAAACACACACAACACACACACACACAACACACACACACCCCAACAGAGGCCCTTTAAAACAAGCCATAAAACACATCCAATACAATCCATTCCACCTCACTGTAATTACTTTAGCACTAAGAACTACTGGATTCATTAATTTAATTTACCGGAACGGCTCTGTTCGCTCACACTCTTCTCCATTTTGCACGGAAGAGGATTTAACAGCTATTCACTTTTCACTGGAAATGGATTCTCGTAAAGAAGATACAGACAGATGAGCCCAATCATTGCTGCTCAGAAACTGTCAATAACAGAAATGACACCCACAAGAACAAAACCTGCACTCTGTAATCATTTCTTTTACTGCGATATATATATTGCAACACTTCTGCCTCTGAATGAAGTGTCTTGGAAACTGAAAACAGCATGAAATGTCCTCTTGCATCAAGCAGCACAAGTTGATTATTTAATTAAATTAGCCGTACAAGACATTGCACATCCTGCGATGTGAGTACTGCATATGCCCACGTTGCAATGACGAAGCTGAAATGTTGTGCAGCCTTACTTTGTTGTGTGATAAAGATACAGGAGGGCACCAAGGCTGGAATGTAATAAGATGATAATTCAATGCATTTCTAAAGTAATAGCAGGGCACAGAGTTGAACTTTTTGGACATTTGTCGAGGTCAAATTTTCAAAAATGAGCAGCAGTGACCATTAATAATCAAAAGAACTGTGACTAAAGTTATTTGTATTCAACATATCGCACTATTTATTCTCCTGTTATCAAACGTATTCAGTCAGTGTTCTTAAAAGTACTGATGACTTCCACAATGTCCTCAGAGTCAGTTTTATAAATATGGATTCATTTTGTTTTTAAAGGTACGAGTCAAAGTTCCAGCACTGACAGAGAATCCAAGGTGTCCTCAACCTAACAACCCCCTGGTCTCATTTGATTAGTTTCAGTTTATTTCTGTGCATTACTATCTACTTCCAATTTGTTCATACATTTTATTTTAATAATGTCACAGTTCACTGTGAGACAATTTATTACACAAAAAAGACGGATAGTACAGATACACAATCATGCTGTATCTTGCACATCATGTCCAGAGCCAGCGAGGATTCATTCTGAAACATCTACAGAGCATCTATTGTTTGTTGGGGTTTTATTAGTAGTTTTAGGCGATTATTATTCCAATTGTCAGTGTTTGCACATTTTTGAAAACTAAGTTTTAGGGTTTTTTTGGATCTTTATTTTTTTTTGGCCAACTGCTATATACAGAGATGAAAAACAATCCTCTCAGAAAAATATTAATATGTGGGATTTATTTCCCAAAACATGTATGTGGTTCATACCAGCAAACAGGACTTTTTAGACCAAAACACAATACATGAATATAATCAATATATTCCAAAACCTGAACTAAGCTAAGTTTCCACCCACTTTAGCTGTACCTGTGACCTGACTGGTGTTCGGCAGCTGTCACTTACCACGGGGAGGTTGGCACAGTTTGATTTGACCTCATACTCGATGTAGGCGGCCTCGTGCCCGTCAACCCGTCCCACTTCCGTGTAGCAGAGGTCGCGAGTTGTGTTGATACGTTTGTCCAGTTCATGCAGGGAAAACATACACAAGGCTGACTCCTCGCTGGGCTTGCTGGACGAGGTCGAGCGGGTGGAGAAAACCCCCAGTAAGATCTCTTCGCCCTCCTCCCCACCTCCTGGGGTCTGGCCCACTCGCACAGCCTGCAAGAGGTTGTAGTTTTTCCCTGCTGCAGAACGGCAACTCAGTGGCACCTCCACATAGGAGTAGTACGCAGAGTCATCCAGGCACACACGGGAAACATACGTGCGATATTCCCTAGATGATGACTTCAGGTCCCTGCGATAGAACAGGAAGTAAACGTGTGTTCGGTGGGCGAACGAGGCCACAAAATGATGGTCGTATTCCGACAGTCGCCCGGCCACAGCCAGCTTGGCTGTTTCCTCATATGAAAAGAGTGGCTCGGCCGCTAGGTTACGGGTGGAGATGGGTGGTTGGCTGCTGGTGTACCCGCGGCCCACAAACAGCACCGGCTGTCTGCTGCTACCTGCTAACACCACCAGACCTACAGTGGACACGTCAGGGTCATTGGCTGCCACATACTGTGTGTCCACTGGCCTCTCTGTTGAGAAAAGCACTGTCCCCACAGCATCCAGACTGCGCTTCTGGCACGTGCCTTGGTGGATGCTGCCACAGCTGATCAGCTGCCGGCTGTAAGGGTCCACTAAAAGGAGCTTGTTGTGGTTGCTGGTCAGGCGGGCCTAGGGATGGAGACGGGCATGGTTACTGAAATATCTGAATATCTCACACTAACAACAAAAAGACTTTTTTACAAAGTTTGGTAAAAAAAAATGTAGATCATTTCATGTAAAATATCATCAGCCAGATGTTTAGATCTGGAAATGCTTCAAACAGATATTCTGAGAACCTTTTTCATCTTTTTCAGTTGTATGACCAGATTTTGCAGAAATACGACCGTTTGTAATTTTGTTTCTGTGCCGTCATAAACACAACGTGCACTGCTATATTGCATGACAAGCAGATGCCATCATCCCAAATGCAGGTTACAGGCGTATCACAATGTTTTGCAAACTTACTTTTTACATTTTACAACAAATTTTACATAATTGCTTTAACATCAGCTAATAAATCCCTTATCAAAACCCCTACATACAACCAAATGGAACTGAAGGGACTAGATAAATAGATGCATATAAATTCACTGCATTTTTGCCATTATTTGAATCTTACAGTTGTTCTTTGCTTTTTGCCAAAATTTAAATGGCTTGGAATAATTCCTTTTACATGGATATCCATTAAAATAAACAAATTTTCCTTGTAAAGTCAGGAATTCAAAAATCAAAAAATGCTAAAACTATACATTAATCTGACACTAATTTCCATTTTTGGTTTGAAAATAGATAACTTTATTTCCCAACAACGTGTCCATGAGTGCCCACTTGAAGTGCTATGTTTATATTAAATAACACTCCTAATCTGAAGTTGCTGAACTGCCACCTTCAGACTGAACCACCAAATATTTTAAATGCAAGTGCCTACCTGAGGGCAGTTGGCCTCGCTGATTGGGGGCAGGCATTCACGGCTGTCCGTCACCGGCCCTGTCCGTGCCTCGGCCTCCAGCTCCAGATTGGAAGACAGCTGAAAAAGGCGGTCACGGGCACCCAGGTAGACTCGGCCTGGGATGGGGTCAGGGTGCAGCGCCAGGTGCTCAAAGCGTGTTCCGTTGTGGAAGAATGAGGGATAGCGGCCATGAGGGGAGGAGCTCTGGGTGAATGCGCAGCCAATCAGGACAGACAGGAGAGCATATAACACGCGCACCATCCCGGGTGGCATAGCAACAATTCTGCAAAGGAGGAACGGGAAAAGGAGGGTGAAGCACAGAGAGAGACCGAAAAAGAGAGAGAAAGACAGAGAAATGCTTAGAAGAGAGCAAACCAGTGTCTGTCCGAATAGGAGACACTGAAAGGAAAAGCAACATTTCCTGCTCCAGGAATCAGAATGTTACATGGCAAAGCTAAGCCATCTAAAAATAGCCTGTGACCAGCTCCAGTCTGTTTTGACCAAATGGAGAAATAATCTGTGAGTGAATAAGTGGGTGAGGGAGAGAGAGAGAGAGAGAGAGAGAGAGAGAGAGAGAGAGAGACAGAGTAAGTTGGTCAACAGTTGGTCATCACCTCACCATTTGTTTGGTAATTGTGTGTTAAAGGGCCATGTCCCCTCTGAAGAGATCAACTGCCCGGTCTGACGCACACACTCACAAGACAAACAAGTGTCTTTCAGTCACACACACACCTCTATGGCTCACCCTAGGAGAGAGAGAGACACAAAGAACACCATTAAAAGCTCACACAATAGATTCACGGTGAAATTCACCTTAATCAAATTATGAAAGACCACTCATCAACCAGTGCGCGTATGTGTGTGTGTGTGTGTTCTGTAAACCTCACAGTGAACTAATCAGTATACAGATATTAAGAGCATATTGACAGTAATATTGATAGACAGATGAAGATATGAGGCCTCAGCCTGGCCTTTTAAACAGCCCTGCTGTGCCTCACTGTGTTCCACTGTGAACCTGAGTATGGGGTTTTCTTCTGTCCCACTCCCCTCCCTCTCCCCTTTCTCATCCACGTGGAATGGGATTAAGTAGTGCAGACAGAATAGGGCATTTAGAACATGTGTGTGTGTGTGTGTGTGTGTGTGTGTGTGTGTGTGTGTGTGTGTGTGTGTGTGTGTGTGTGTGTGTGTGTGTGTGTGAACCCCCAAGAGAATTTGAATGAATAGAAGACTGAAAGCAGTCAGAGATACCAGAGTGAAAGGCACTTTTCTCAGGCTTACAGCTCTATTGTGCATGTGTACACACCAATCAGCCAAAATATTAACACCACCTCCTTTCATGTTTCAACACTCACTGTTCATTTAATCAGCTCTGATCATACAGGAGCACTTTGTAGTTGTATAATTACATGGACTGTAGTCCATCTGTTTCTCTGCATACATTGACATCCTCTAGTCCTTCTTCAGTGCTCACAGGAAGCTGCCCACATGATGTTGGCTGGATATTTCTGGTGGGTGGACTATTATCAGTCCAAAAGTGAGACTGGGGGGGTTAAACAGTCCAGCAGCACTGCTGTGTCTGATCATGCCAGCTCAACACACACTAACAAACCATCACCATGTCAGTGTAACTGCAGTGCTGAGAATGACCCACCACCCACATAATAGCTGCTCTGTGGTGGTCTTCTGGTGTCCTGACCATTGAAGCGTGGTGAAAGGAGGCTAACAATGTATGCACTGGACTACAGTCTGTAATTATAGAACTACAAAGTGGTTCAGTGGAGGTCATAAATGGACACTGAGTGTAGAAATGAGAAAATGTTATGACTGACCAGTGTACGCACGCACACATTCGTGCACACACACACACACACACACACACACACACACACACACACACACACACACACACACACACACACACACACACACACACACACACACACACACACACACACACACACACACACACACACACACACACACCATTTGTGGCTGATGTCCAGATCTGCTAAGACAACTTAATGGATGTGTGCATTTGTGAATGTGTATGTGAGAGTGTGCGCAGTCTCAAATCCCTGAATATCTGTGAAGGAATTCTGTGCCTAGCTGTGTAGGATTTGGAGAGCTGCCAAACATTCATTCAGTGAGTTCCAGCGGAAGAAGAGGAACAAAAAAAACAAAAAAAGGAATAAAAACTCTGAAGTCTGATTACACAGTTATCATTCCCTTAATGACCTTAATTCATATCTGTCTCTATATCTATTACTTCCACCATAACAGTGTTGTTTTCCTGCAGATAAAGATGCAGCTTTATTCTTAGCTCCTAATGACACTGCCAAGTTCAGGCCTCAGCCGGACTCTTCTGATTGATGGCCTTCTGTTTGGGAATGAAGGCTGTTATCAGGCTGATAAGACACAGCAGACAGGTTGGTGCTGGTTACCAATACAAAGCAGAGTCAGGGTATGGAGAAAAAAGGGAAGAGAGGAGTGTGCGGCCCCAGTATGGCACTGGGGGAGGGGACAGACATGGGTGAATAACCAGAGATAGTGAGTGAGAGAGAGAGCGAGAGCGAGAGCGAGAGAGAGAGAGAGAGAGATAATGAGAGAGTGATGAGAATGGGGAATTCCATAGAGGAAAAGAACAAAACTGAAACAAATGAGTGTGGAAAAGAGGGAAAAAGAGATGTAAAATTGAGAGTGAAAGCAACAGAAAGAGAGAAGGAAAGCAAGAGCTAAGAAAGATCATTCCTAACAGCTGGAATGAACAGCGTCTGACACAAAGTTCCGGAGGGACTGTCAAGACTGGCTCCACTGTAAGCCAGCCCGCTTTCCTCCGCTAAGGCGAATTTTTTTGCAAGGTCACCCATAACTCTGACACGGGTCAAGCAAGATTTGGCAGGCGCCTTGTACAGTTGTCACTTTCAATGACTGCAATAAAATCTGGAGTCCGCCGCGCCGTGTTAGGAGGCCAAAAGCAACAGCAGGCCGCAGTCAGCCAGACCAGCTCTCTGCGTGTAACCGTACTCAGCCTGGGACGTGAAAACGAGGAGAGAACCAGGGGAGGATGGAGACGAGAAAAAGCTCAGCAGAGTCAAATTAATTTCAGATTCATCAAAATCACACTACTGGTCACACTAGAATACTTAACAAATCACAGGAATGTCCAGCCAGGCTGGGAGCACACTGCCCGGCCTCATCATTTCCTCACAGAGAGCTGCGTGAGTGTTTAAACAAATCAGGAGTTTGAACCCTCAAAACCCAGGTGTGCTCTGTGGATGAGTCACATATTAAATTGTGTTTTCAACTGCAGCACACCAGACACTATGAGTATTTCACTGTTCACTTTTTGACCCCAGACACTATGAGTCATGACCCCAGGCACCATGCCTAATGCCAGCTCTAGGCTAGAGGGGTATAAAAGAAGCCCCTGCAGCACTGAGCTGTAAAGCAGGAAACTGTTCTCTGGAATGACGTAGCTCTATCCAATACTTCCAGGATGAGCTGGAGAATGCATCTGACTTTTGTTTCTGAATGCAATCAAATCCTCACAGCAATGCTCCAAAATCTAATTTCCCGGGACAGAGACAGCCAACAAAAGCAGCATAAACGTGTTAATACCTTTGATTTCAGAGGAAACAATGAATGAATAGGTGTCCACACAATGGTTTTTAATATGTGGGCATTTGATCTTCATTTTAGCAACACAGGGAGACGAACATAATGCAAAACAAACAAGTAATGGAAGACATGCCACAGCAAGCTCTCAATCACAGAATCTTCTATAAATCCTTTATTGTATTACAGGGACTTGATGAGAATGTGAGAGCACTTTTCCAATATCTGAAGCTGAAGCACAGGTGGACCATGCAACCATTTCAAGACCCAAAGCTTTCCAGTACATTCAACAAGGACTGGGTCAAATATAAGAAATGGAGAATGGCCAGGTCAATGCCAAGGCCCATGTCCAACTAAAACTTTGCAGGGTGACTTAAAGTGGGCTGTGTGTACAAGAAACCTCATCAGATAGATCTCTGCACAGAGGATGGGAAAACGTCCCCTAACTGTCATCTCATTTTATTTAATTTAATTATTTCAGCTGAAGAGGGAATATTTCTGAGAAATATTTCTTCAGTTTGATTGTTAACATGAACATCAAATGTCCATCTGGTATCTGGTTTTTGATCTCTATATTTGGCAAAATTTCATGATGAAGGGACCAATGCTCCACAATTTCCATTGTGTAATAAAATCTGCAGCAAGTTCTTCAGGAAAGATATTGCTGACAATATCAATAATATCAATAACAGTACAAAACCAGCCCCGAACACAAGATTTGAACCCACTACAAGCCTGCTAACACCTTCACTGAGCAGTGCAGAGGAACATCTCTCAGCTTGACCTGGGTTTGTCTTGAGCTGCAAGATTTCCTTCCAACCTGGGAATCCACAGCCAATGTTACGTACAGTATTATGGAGACGATTCTTCATTCTTCCAGGTAAGACAAAGTCAGCGAGCACTCTCACCTCTAAGTGCACATGAATATAAACTACGAAGATATGCTGACATGTTGATAGATGTTAATAAGAAAACCACTCTGTACAGTAACTGTTAACATACTGTCATACACCCCCTCCAGCCTCCACCGCCTGCTAACAGCACGGATGAAAAGACTGAAGGTGAAGTGAACATTAGACTTGCTTTCTTCCAGTTACATTAACTTTTCATAAATCAAATCACATCCTTCCAGATGCTTTTCCGTCTGTGTGTGTGTGTGTGTGTGTGTGTGTGTGTGTGTGTGTGTGTGTGTGTGTGTGTGTGTGTGTGTGCGCATGCACGCAAATGTACATCTTTTATCAGAGAGTAGCTGATTTGATTGTACCTTTACCTTCTTCCTCTCTGACACACACAAAGAGCAGCCGGGGGAGGCTCTAATCTCTTTATTTTTTTAATCCTTCCCTCCTCCTCTTTATCCGGGGAGTGTTCCTTTACCATTAACTCATTCCGGCTCTCAGGGAAACGGAGGAAAAGTTCCCTCATTTAGAAAGTGGTGGTGGGTAATGATACACAACGTCACAGTTCAGTTCACCTCTGCTTCTTGACCTCACAGTTCAGTACGAGGACAGTACAACACGGTGAACATTTGAAAAAGTAAGACTAACCCAGGTCCCTCTTTATTTATTTTGAACAATCATGCAACTTACAGTGTCACCTACTCCTAATACCCCCGAGGCAGGTAGTACTGTAGCTAATCTGTAGAGATTTTAGTATGTAAAAGTGTAAATGTTACATTTTCAATGTTTTCAAAACACACACAAAAGGAGGACGAGGGGGACGAACAAGACTACAGTTACACATTACACCCCTAGAAACTGGACCTGCAGGAGGAGACCAGATACTCAGAAGTTGATTACACAAGACAAATGCTCAGTTAAATGTGGATGTAAATATGAAGGGAGCAACCTGATAAGACTCTTTAACCGCCTGTCTGATGCTGTGTGACGGCCAGTGGGCTGTACTTATACAGGAAACAGCGTCCGGCTCAGTACAGCCAAATCACACAGTGCGCACTGTAACAGAGCACCAAATGAGTGTGAGAGAAGGACAGACAAAGGATGTGTGTGTGCGCGTGTGTGTGTGCTGGTGTGTGTGTGTGTGTGTGTGTGTGTGTGTGTGGCAGACAGAATTCCGTGTCTGGTTTGAGAAGACCTTATGGAATGTGACTAAAGATGAGAAGGGCAAATGTGTGCGTGTGTGTGTTTGTGGGGGAAGCTGGGGGAGGGTGAGTAGATGTTAATTACAGAATTTAGTCAGAATACCCCCCTCTACTCCCCTACTCACCCTCCAACTCCCTCATTACCGGACTGTTTAGACAAATGACACAATGACATTCCTGCTTTCCAATTAGTGGAAGCCCAAGTAACACACACATGCGCGCGCACACACACACACTGTATGACACAAAGAAGGGAGTATGCATTCAATGAAACACTAATAACTAAGAGGGTAAAACATGCAAACACAAACAGACCAACACACTCCAACACACATTTGTGACAGTAATCAGACTGGGTGTTCCCTTGCTGCCAGTAAACCCCTCATATGTGTATATATTTAACCCACAATATCAGGCATCCAGGCAACAGTGTTCCCAACAGGGTACTAGGGCCTCCTTTAACATACATCATATTTACAGTGCATCTGGAAAGTATTCACAGCACGTTTGGCACATTTTATGTTACAGTCTTATTCCAAAATGGATTAAATTCAGTTTTCCCTCAAAATGTAAACACACTACATCACACGTTTCACAAGTGGTGAAAAGTTTGTTTGAAATCTTAAAACAAAAGAAAAACATGAAAATCTACATCTACAATAATTATTCACAGCCTTTGCCATGACAAGATTGAGCTCATGTGCATCTTGTTTCCACTGATCTTCAGATGTTTCTACAGACTGAATGGACACCTGTGGTAAATTCAGTTGATTGGACATGATTTGGAAAGACACACCTTTTTATATAAGGTCTCATAGTAGACAGTGCATGTCACAACACAACTAAGTCTAAGGAACTGTCGGTAGACCTCTGAGACAGGATTGTATCGAGACACAGGTCTGGGGAAGAGTACAGAAAATGTTCTGTTGCATTGAAGAACCCAATGAGAACAGTGGCCTCCATCATCCGTAAGTGGAATAAGTTTGGAACCACCAGGACGCCGGGCCAAACTGAGTGATTGTGTCAGGAACAGCCAAGAACCCAACGTTGCTCTGTGGAGAGAGGAGAACCTTGCAGAAGGACAACTATTTCTGCAACACTCCACCAATGAGGCATGTATGGTAGATCAGGACTACAAAGCAATCCCACCCCCCTCCAAAAAAAACCTGAATTAATGTTCATTGCTGAAATAAGCTCTTTGTTTCCTTCTGTGAGACCTGGCCTCATGTGGCCACGTGAGTGACTCACCTCACTGTGCTAGACCACACACACACACACACACACACACACACACACACACACACACACACACACACACACACACACACACACACACACACATACACACATACACACATACACACACACACACATACACACATACACACATACACACATACACACACACACACACACACACACAATTTACATATAGTGCCACAAACACAAACCCCCAAACAAAACCCCAGCCCTGAGCTTCTGAGGCTGCGTATGGCTCTGGATTTGTCAGTCTCTCTCTCTCAGTCTCTCTCTCTCAGTCTCTCTCTCTCAGTCTCTCTCTCTCAGTCTCTCTCTCAGTCTCTCTCTCAGTCTCTCTCTCAGTCTCTCTCTCAGTCTCTCTCTCAGTCTCTCTCTCAGTCTCTCTCTCTCTCTGCTCTTTCAAGCTGCTTGTGTGCCAAGTCGGTTCAGCTTGTCTGTCAGTCAGGACGGACCAGCTACGAGCCAGTGTCTCCACCTCCATGTCCAACACACAGGTCCACTATTTGGAATTTAACAATTACTGGTAGACACCCTGATTAATAACATAACCACAACAGGTCTGATATAATATTGTTTAATGTCTAAATCATTGACGTTTGCCTAAAACAGGACCAATTACATACCTATAACGTCACAGGATAGTTCAGTTCATCACAACAGAGCTGTACAGTTTAACTAGACCCTGTGAAAGAAATCCGCCTGCTTGTTTTAGTTTATTTATAGCTGTTACAGAAGCCTCCACACACACACACACACACACCTCTCTGCGACTGATAAGACACAGCAGAGTCGAGCAGAGAACGACACTTAAACTTGTCTAGAACTGAAGCAAAGTAAAGGCAGTCGACCGAAGAAAAGCTGAAACTGTCGTCTAACTCTATCGACTAACTCTTCTGACCACTCTTCCTATCTGACCACAGCTGCAAAGGTGCTGAAGCACAGTGTGAATTTTAAACCGTGTAAACATGTATTTCATCTCCAAGCAGAGACAAATCTCAGTGCCAGCCCCATCATTTACACAGCAGACACAACTGTCCACCTGCCTCCTTCAAAGCTCCAGCTGATCTCAAGGGCTAAAAACAGACATATATACCCCGCTGTCTAGCCATAATTAGTCTTTTCCTGACCACAGTGGGGGACAGGTTGAGGGAGGGCGTATAAACCGAGGGTCTAATTAAAAGAAGGGAACATGTTCTCATCTTGACTCACACTAGACTTTCTGGGTGGTTTCAGAGACAAACACAGATACTGGATGGTTAAAGGATCAGTGCTGGGAGTGAACACTGGGATATCTACCTGCTCAGACAGAGCCACACACACACACACACACACACACACACACACACACACACACACACACACACCACACACACACACACACACACACACACACACACTTCACAGTAAAATCTAGTTTGAGCATGTTGAATACAAATAATCTGCCCAGTGTTTCAATACATATGACTTATTCTGTGTGCCTGCTAAATCTTGTATAGTGTGAATATAATCTTCTCAAATAAGCATTTCATGGACCTCCAGAACATGAACTGCTCTGTGGGTTATAAAGGTTCCTGGGTTGAAATTCATTAAAAGAACCTCCCTAAGATGAAAGCATTCACCAAGGCTAGACTAAAATATATTGATATTTATATCTATATCAGGATATAAACAGAGCATGATATGAGCTGAGGTGATAACATTTATATTGAGTTTTAAGGTTTTTAAAACCTTGCTCTGCCCCCTGCTCACAGCTCCTCCTGCTTCCTTCCATGCCCCACTCTTTTACACACACACACACACACACACACACACACACACACACACACACACACACACACACACACACACACACACACACACTGAAGTGGTTAAATGCAGAGCTCTTGCATGAAGGCAACTTTGTGTATAATAAAGAAATATAGATCGCACTGTAAATTGTTTATCTACATTCAGCTAAAAATGAATCAGGGTATGGGTTTTCTGTCCATATCGCCCAGCCCTACTTCCCACTATAGGCAGTACAACTCATTGTTGCTTTCCAGAAGAAACATACTCCTAACAACTGCCCTAAATGGCATCTTTCCATAGTTTTTCCTGGTGAATTAGTTCCATTAATTCACCCCATACCACCACTGTTAATTACTAGTTTAAATACTGCATGGTTTTTATTTTATTTTTCACTCATTTATGTGTTTTTTTTTATCTAAAGGTGTAAAAAAAATAAGACAAAAAGAAAAGCACAGTGTTCACAACTGTAACAAAGACTTGTTTAATACTTTGTGAAGCATTTAGAGAGAACAGAACAGAATCTTTTATATGAGCTTTAAACGAGAGCTGTGAGTTGACCTCTGATCTCTGCAGACTGCCTTTGCCCCATGACCCCACATGAGACGCACCATTCAGATGCTGACCTCCTTAAAGTTCAACAGAACTGCACACTCCCGAACAACCAGCCAGCCCCCACTGGACTAGACGCCGAACAATATCTCAGCTCTCCTCACATCACTGATGTTCACCTTTGCTGCACAGTCGATGTCTGTCTATAAGAAGTATTCCTACACACAGCATTCAGTCCCCACATGAAAACTGACCAAAGCAGCCAGATCCCACCAACTGGAACTGGACCGTAACTGGAAGCAGTTTACTTATTTTGGGATTTTGACACAATTTTCATCCCATTTCCTCTCTATAATACAATGCTGCCATTGCTGGGAGTCTGAAAGTGAACATGTGCTGGAATTAGAGCGGGGTAGTGATCATCCAACATTACGAATAATGTCTGATGTTCAGGTCATTGAATGCAATCAAATTGCAATAAGCATGACTCATTTTGCAGTCACAGCTATCAGAATGTAACACACATTACTCACCAATATCACAGACATCACCACTTCTCTGTCTGTCTGTGTCTGTTTAAGAGACTCAGACAGAGGTGGGCAGAGGCAGAACATGATGTGAATAGCTGCAATAATGCAAAGCCTCATGCTCTTAAAGGCCTACGCTATATCCACCTGTTAAAAACCCCCACAGCCAGACGAACAATGTGCTCCTTTCACGTAAAGGCGTGGGTATCCGCGTGTGCATGCGCCTGCATGTCGGAGGTTTCTCCACACAGACCAGACTCGGCCTCTGCTCCTCTCTCTCATCCTGGAAGTTTTTCCTCCCCCCCCCTCCCCCTCCTCAGCTCAACCGGAATACTGAAGGTCAATAAGGGTCATCTCTTCTGCTCTCCCTCACTCTCCCAGGCTCATCAGCTTACACACTGTATTGAAAGATGCTACCCAAACAGCAGAGTCAGAGTCTACTGAACATCACTACTGCAGTGTTCAGCACACTGACTCTGGCTCTCGTCCAAAATCTACAGCAGGGTGTTAGTCATACACTACCAAAGTACATACAAACCAGACCACCAGACTGCATATTTAATACATTTTTGAGAAGGTTCTATCTGCAAATAGAATATCCCCAGATATCCCTGCTAACAGTCTGCATAATGTTTCAGAGATGAGCAAATGTCAGCTACATGATTATAAAATAACAAAAATCAAATAAAAATAACAATTCTCATTAGGGCAGAAAAGTGTGATTACAGTACTGAAATGAACCACTTGAGGCGTACTTCAGTTGCTTTTCCACCAACATGGAACAGGCTCTGTTCTGGTTCGCAAATCGAATTGGAACTGTTCAGCTCATTTCCACCAACAGAAACAGGTTCCGGAACCTGAAAAGTTTTGTAGGTTTTTCAGCACAGACTGCTGTTGGGATTATTTATTTGAACAGGAGCAAGGACATACCAATTGTCTTGCATGGTGTCTTCTTCTATGTCTTCTTATGGCCAAAAGTTGATCCTTGTTTTTGGAGCAAAAAACTGTCTGTAAGAGCAAAAAAGTCTAGATGCTCCACCATCTTCTCACTTCTGTTTACTGATGCCGGGCAGCACCCTCTGTTGAGGGCATTGTGATGTATCCATGGTTCCACTAAAACTGGTGTAAATGTGGGATGGTTTGCTGAAAAGCACCAAGGGACTTATAAGGCCAAATAGAAACAGTTCAAGATCCAGAGATGTTTTGGTTGAAAAGTGACATACAGTATGTGACTGATACTGTGGATCTGACAGTGAGGGGCTGAGTGTGGGCCTGTAACTGAATACTAGGGACACTTCAGTGATTTCACTGCTGTTATTCTTCAAATTGTCCAAAAACCCAGGGTCGAAAGTATGGGATTACATTAAATCAGCATGAAGAAAACACACAGATGCTATTCTGGGCAGGAGACCTACATAAAACGTACCAACTATAATGTGAGAATACAATGAAAAACACACAAATTCCCTCAAACACCATCTAGACCCACTCACTCTCCTGCATCCCCTCGGTCTCATGAGGTCCTAGACGTTTCTCACACACACACACACAAATGCAGATTAAGGGAACACAAATGACTAAGTGACACTGGAGCAGAGACAGAATCAAGTTTGTCTCAAGTAACAGAAGTCGCCTCACAGATGGCCAGTGAGAGACAGGAAACACTGAATAACTGGAGGACTGGTCAAGACAATGAACTTGGAATTGATGGCCCTAAGTGAGTGTGTGACAGAGCGTGAGTGTGTGTGTATGTGCGTGTACGCGTGGCAGCTATGTCTCCTTGCTGAAATTATAGCCTGCGTTCTCTTATATGCCATTCCGGCTGGTGAAATATGTGCACGTTAATGGCAAGAATGCATAACGGTTCCTGCCACACAACTGGAAAATATGAGCACTAAGCAGTGTCAGCGCATGATGGCCTCTGGGCCACGAGTCAGGTCAGCGTCAAGCACTGCACTCATATTACACCACTGCATGTCAATATGTCATCAGTGAAAGGGTTTCTATAGATTACCTTTACTTCATATTTATACAGCACTGCAGCGCATCATGGACTACTGCCGGGGAATGTTCCCACTCTGTATTATGGAATTCCTTGAAACATTATACAAGCAGTTTTAAAGGAAGTTTATCTATCTATAAAATAGGTACGAGTACGAGAGGGTTTAGTTAGGGAACAGTATGAATATTCAGCCGTATCAGTTCACTGGAAGAACAGGGAGAGAATGAGAGACGGTAATATAGCCTGATTGTTTTCAACCCCCATCAGAATGAAAAAGGCTCCTCTGCATGTTTATGCATCAGGCCCTTCAGCCAGGGCATAAATTACATCTTTCAAAGTTCTTAAACAAAGAGTGGCTCGCTTTCATGTTGATGAGATTGGTTTAAACAGAGCTGAGATCAAAGAGAAAGAGAGAGAGAGAGAGAGAGAGAGAGAGAGAGACAGAGAGAGAGATGCTTTGAACACTTTGAAACTGGCTTGCAGTGTAACACAAAAACCCAGTGGTTTTCTGCCTCAATAGAGGCTTAAATCGAACACTACTGTATATAATTACACACACACACACACACACACACACACACACACACACACACACACACACACACACACACACACACACACACTAAAGGATCTAAAAGGATCTAAAAGGATCTTGTACTAAAGGTACTAAATGTACTAAAGGATCTTACCCTACTCTTTCCTTTTGGTCTTGAAGGCAAACCATGTCCTTTTAAAGTATATGTGTGTGTGTGTGTGTGTGTGTGTGTGTGTGTGTGTGTGTGTGTGTGTGTGTGTGTGTGTGTTTGTAAGAATTTGCCAAACTCTGAGTGTGCCAGTGTGCAAGAAAGCACAAGCGTGTTGACTCACCTGTGGGCAGGGTCAGATGGTGTGGGGGTGGACGGATGTTTCGTAGCTCATGAATGTTGGGAATTCCCTCCAAAGCACTCAGGTGTTCTGCTTCTTTCCTGGGAAAAAAAGACAACACACACGTATGGTTTACCAGGACAGTCTGCTACAGGCACAGCAAAGAGACAAACGAAGGGCACATGATCTACACTTTCAAATGATTCCAAATATCAACAGTATACCGTGCATG
The DNA here is from genome assembly GCA_034509495.1 of Acestrorhynchus altus. NCBI lineage: Eukaryota > Metazoa > Chordata > Actinopteri > Characiformes > Acestrorhynchidae > Acestrorhynchus > Acestrorhynchus altus. Next base: position 6,205,762 of record CM067504.1, on the reverse strand, counting down.
TATGATATATTCACAGATGGAAAATGTCCTTAACTAAAGAGATTTTGTTCATTGTAAAAAAAAGTGTCCGTCTTCTGGTCCATTTATTATACAATGTTCACACAATGAAAGGGTAGCTGTTCAAAAATAGCTGTAAAATGACAGACAGCATATTTATATTTATATGATGTAAAATTTTGGGTACATGGTCCCTCGTATACAACAAAACCATCCATCCATTTTCTGAACTGCTTATTCCTGAATAGGGTCACAGGGGAGCCGGTGCCCAGCCGGCGAGGGCAGGAATCAACCCTAGACAGGGCGTTAGTCCATCATAGGGCACACACACACACACACTAAGGGCCACTTTAGTCACCAATTCACCTACCGCACTTGTCTTTGGACTGTGGGGGAAACCGGAGTACCCGGAGGAAACCCACACGAACACGGGGAGAACATACAAACTCCACACAGAGATTTCTCAGGTTGGGGATCGAAGCCAGGACCTTCTTGCTGTGAGACAACAGCGATACCCACTGCGCCACCATTATATAACAATCACATGTTAAAAAATGGCTTCATCTGGCATCAAAAGGGGCTTCAATAAAGTCAAAAGGTGATTTTCTTATTTCAGGACTACCCAAAATGCTTTTGGTCTATATACACTCAGAGAGAAACACACAGCACCCTGCTTCCACTGCATGATCAGCACTGAAAAGTGGTCCAGAACGTTTCTGAAACAGAGGGGCTGCTGACTTTGTGAGGTGGGTTGCTGCACTGCACTACCTGAGCATTACGCAGACAAACAGGAAGACTGAAGATGGGTGGGTAGTTTACAGTATGGCACTTTTCAGTGATCAGTCACACTCTGTCTCACACACACCTACAAACACACACACACCTACAAACACAAACACACCTACAAACACAAACACACACACACACACACACACACACACACACACACACACACACACACACACACACACACACACACAGTCTTGCCCTCTGCCAGACTTGCTCGGGGTCACGTTGCTCTCACGTTTCATTTCCGATGACAGAGCGGGAGAAAGCGGAGGTGGAAAAACAAACTGACTCTGCGGACGAGTGGCAGCACATCATTTAACCAGCGGCTCATCCCCTAATGTGCTTCAGACCATCAGTCAAGCGTAAACCCCCCCCCCCTCCTTTGGAAGAAGAGAGTAAACTTCTATAAAAAATACAGATGTTTTACTGAGTATTAAAGGAAACTATGTTTTAATAACAAAGAAAAACATAAAGGAAGGATGGAAGGAGGAAAGAAAGGACAAAAGAAAGAAACATGTAAATGTGCAAATCACGAACAATACTTTCACAAGTATTAAACAGAAGGCCATATTTACACTTACACAAACACACCGTGCAGTGTGAGTGTGTGATGACAGTAGCTGAACTCCTGGATGCTCTCTTCTCTCTCTAAGCTGCGAGATGTCTGGCATTCCTGGAGCTGATCCACACTGGGATGAGACCCAGCAGTGCTCAGCCCATTTACCCCCCCCCCCACACACACACACACCTACAGCCTCAAACACACTGTTTACCTCCACAATGATACACAGGCCATGCAGTCACGTACCGAATTATCTGAAATTACATGTTGAAGGAAAAAAGTGCCAATCTGAAGATCTTGTGTATCAGTCGAGTCTTTCACACACGCACACAAAAGCCTGGGTCTTGAATGGAACAGAGCCCAGACAGATCAGAGCCCTCAGTCTAACAGAGTGTGGGAATGAAAACACACAACGGGGTGATGGGGGCTGTGGGCCACACACACACACACACACACACACGACTAAGAGTTTGGCATATCTGATCATGTCTACAGTCTATAAATAAAGAACTAAAAAGTGCCTTAGTTTCATTCTGTTCCTCAATGGTCAGAACCCCACCGGACCACCACAGAGCAGGTATTAGTTGGGTACTAACTGTATTGTACTGACGTGGTGGTGGTGTGTATTGCGCTGGTACAAGTGGATCAAGACACAGCAGTGCTGCTGGAGTGTTTAAACCCCTCATTGTCACTGCAGGACTGAGAACAGTACTTCATTTTGTATTTTTAATTTGCTGCCAGTAAAAAAAAACACAAAACTGACTGCACTGACTCACCCCACAGGCAGTGGATCAACTAAGACATGTCTGGTGCTGCTTTAGTTTACAGTAGGAGAAACAAGGCTAAAGCTGTGAACAAACACGGCATTTAAATGGTCACCAATCTCATCTCATCTTTATAAAGACATGCCCAGAAATGTATCTCAACCTGCTCTCATTCAGATATTCAACAAACACAGTGTTTAGAACCTAGTGTTTACTTTGGCTTTAAAAAAACAAGCTTCTCCATAGATTTAGAAGCAAAAAATGAAGCCCAAGTCTGCTTCTATTTTAAGAATGCAGTTAAAATATAGTCTTAAATTACTGTTTATTATGTTTTATTATTATTATTTTATGTATATAGGTGGGTGCAATTTCCCTCTGGGATGAATGATTCTGATTACAGCTTAATAAAAGTACTTAAAATGTACTGTTTGCTCTACTATTCCAGTATTTTCCCTTCAAACCAGCTTCTCTAAAGTAAGGTGCACACAGGGAAATGTCACACACATACACACTCGCAAATTTCCACCCTAGGAGGCAGGAATCATGCCCGGAGCTGTGAGGATCCCTATCCACTGTGTCCGGGGAGCAGTTGGGGAGTTAAGCAAGTTAAGTGTCTTTCTCAAGAGCACTTGTGTCATGCCGTCAGAGATTTTAACCGGCAACGTTCCACTCACAAGGCTGGTTCCCTAACCACCAGGCCACTGGAATGTGTGAGAAATGTCAAAGCTTAATATAATTTTTTTTCTAAAGCATGTGCGTGTAAATGGTAAAACAAGAGAAACTGGTCATGTGGAGTCTGGAGTGATTATTATAGATGAGTTATTACACTAAAACATTACCTCACATAAGACACAGACATCTGTGTGTGTTATACAAAGTGTGGAAGTGAGATGACACTAAAGAGCTGCATGTTCACTCCTTCACACTCTCACTCTCTCTCTGACACACACACACACACACACACACACACACACACACACACACACACACACACACACACACACACACACACACACCTCTAAATCACTGCTCGATGTTCTCTCATCACCAGCTCCTCAGAGGGTGTGGTTCTGTCCTTCAGACCACCTGTCTACTCACACCACATTTGTTTTCGTGTCTTCAAGGTAGGGCTGTCTCACACGGAGGAGTGCTTTTGCAATCCTTAATGGCTAATGTTCACAGAATCAAGGTTAATGTGTGACTAATCTGTCCATCTGTTATAGATTGTGTGTTTATCATATTTTAAAACAAGAAAATTAACCGCACAGATTGCTGTGACACACCTGGTAATCTTGCATAATTTGGTTTTCTCGGTACCCAGTGTGTTGTAGGACTGATGCACGTGAACAGTACAGTACATAAAGTGACGTGTGTGTGTGTGTGTGTGTGTGTGTGTGTGTGTATGTATATATATATATATATATATATATATATATATATATGGGAGCACTTGAAGGCCTGTCTGTAAGCTGCAGATGACTAGAGGCTGGTAAGGAGAGGCCCAGGTGTGTGTGTGTGTATGCCCGTGTGTGTGTGCTAGTAAGGAGGTGCCAGTAAGGAGGTGCCAGTATCCCTCTAGCTCCAGTGGTGTGATGAATACACCCTCTCTCATTGGTGGGTGTGTACAGGCCTATAATGCAGAGCTGGTTTTGTTAAAAGCGAAGGCTGTGTGTACTGACAGTGTTTGCCATCAGGGGCCACAATCACATGCCATCACGGAGCAGTGTGTTACTGCAGTCTGTGCTTCATTGTAATGAATAAGGTTACTGTAAAACTGAGGAGACTACAGCCTTAGCCATGATATCACATAGACAACAGACCCAATCACATAATCACACACTCAATAACACACACACACACACACACACACACACACACACACACACACACACACACACACACACAGAGAAAGACAGAGCATTTATTTAGTATTTTTAGTTGTCCTTTGATATCTGCATAGTGAGTACACTATATGGACAAAGTACTGGGACACCAGCTCATTCATTGTTTCTTCTGAAATCAACGGTATCAACAAGAGGATATGGGCCATTGCTGTGAGAATTTGATTGCACTGAGTGACACGAGTGGTGTTAAAAAGTCAGGATGTTGAATGATCACAACCCCACCTCATCCTCAACTCCTAAAAGGATTGGCTGAAACACCATCATTCCAGAGAACACAGTTCCACTGCTCCACAGCTCAATGCTGGGGGCTTTACACCCCTCTAGCCCACACCTGGCATTAGACATGGTGCCAGTAGGTTCATGTTGGTCTGCTCCAGTGATTCCTTTTCTATTGGCAGTACTGCTCTTCAGGGAGCAGACAAGCTGTATGTGTGCATTTGCACATCTGTGTCAGCAATATGATATGCCCAAGGACATTCTTTGCACAACAAAATACTTTTTGTGGAAATTGACCACAAAGTACTTTAATGTACAGATGTCCTTGGGCATATTATACTCATGTTAGGGTTAAGAATCATGTTACAGACAGATTATAACCACACACATGCACGTCACTCCAACTTTGGTCACAATCCTCTGTGAGAACTCACACTCCCTTTATAACGGCGTCATCCATCAGCCGCCGCCACACCGTTTACTGGAAAAAACACAAAACTCAGCATACTGACCCAGGGGCCCACATCAACATCTCACACACACACACACACACACACACACACACACACACACACACACACACACACACACACACACACACACACACACACACACACACACACACACACACCTAACAGATTTGTAAGAGGTAAACACATAGAATATTAATCTCTCAGTTCCGTTTGAGAGGAAATCCTTAAGGACAAACTCAAAGCAAACACCTTCTCCTCTCCACTGATTAACACCACAGGGAATCCACTGCCATCTGCACAGTAATGGGCTGCCCCATGCAGGCCCCAGGGAGAGGCAAGTCCTGGACTCACCTACTCCAGAGACACGGGGGGGGGGGGGGCAGGGCAGGAGAGATGATAAATGACTTGTCTAACGGTTGGGTTCCATCAAAAGTCAAGATTCGCCCTATAAATGGAAAAATGAGGATTACTTGTGGTTGGGGAGGTGGGAGGGGGTTCCCCCTCATTTAAAATACAATAGCCTGTCTGCCACCGCTCCACCAGCCTTCTCACAGAGGACAAATGAGATAATCTGGAACTCTCTCTTTCTCCCAATCATGCTCACACACACACACACACACACACACACACACACACACACACACACACACACACACACACACACACAGTGTAGAGTAAAATATTATTAAACTAAACACCTGGGATTTTTCATAGGCATTGTTCAAAATGTAATGTATTTTGGGTATCATACATAATACACCATAATTATAGAGTATATTTAATATTTGTCATGTTCTTAGCATAGTGATTTGAACACAACTTGCCTAACACAAGCCATTCCTACTGAAACCTTACAGGACAGATGTGCCAAGTGAACCAAGGATGAATCGTCATCAAAATATTAATATTTCCATTTTGTCCTATTCCAACATTTTACCTTAATTCTGATTATAGAACAATCATTTTCATGAACAACAGCATTTTTGCACAAGTTCCTCAGTTGAATCTGTGTGTAGAACAACACCATTAAAAACTAAATATTTGAAATAATCTTAAGGGCAACATCAAACCGATTAGAGGTTCTGAATGTTGGTTTTGATTAATTGTCCAGCCCAACTCAATGCTCTAGTTTAAGCAACATGTTAGCACCACACTCACAAAAGCAATGCAAAATACTATCTTTAAAGGGTCCTAAAAGGAAATCCTGAGACAGACACAATACATTAATTGTTTAGTGGCACAGTCCTAAAATGCAAGTGTGGTGGAAGTAAAATTCCACAATGTTATAAATAACCTTCCAGCCACAAATCTGACTGTAACTTCCTGTAGACCTATACAACCACACACTTCGATGAACCTGCAAATTCACCTACTGCCTTCACACCGTGGCCTTTCGCACGGCCAAATGCAATCCCTCCTTTCACCCCAAAAAAAAAATCTGCCTTGCAACCCATTATCCACACATCGAACGAGACCTTCGCTGCACTGTTACAACTCTTTTGTGTTTCACAATCTATTAAACCCACCACACACCCCGCAGGTATTTATGGCCCAAACGAACATCCTCAAACAACACCATCTACAGGAACCACCTTAAACAAACAAGGTGACAAAAAATTTTGTCAGGATAGCTTATCTCTGCATTTTTTGCGTGTTAAGTCAGTTTTTCACACCATGAGAAAATGGTCAACTTACTCTTTGTTTCTCTGACCTCTGACCTGCAACGTCAGTCTCGGTCACAATCATCTGACTAAGCTTCAAGCTACACTACATATTTACACACAACATCGTCCATCATCATCTAGAAATATTGACGAATTGGCACAAATACTGATTGATGACTGAACATCTGCATGCTCAAGCTCCTTCACTGCTGCCTTACAAGACTATGGAACAGAAGGAATAGATATTTAAAGGAGACAGGGCTCATATACATCAAACATTTCCAAAACTGTCAATATTTTTAAAGACCTGCCAGGGTTTCAGGGCTAAAATGCAGCAAATATGCTTACAGGAAAACATTTATTAAATGTAAAAAAAATAAAAAATAAAAAATAAACAAATGCAACTATATCTCACTGGCTCGATTTCTTGTGGCTGACTACAATCAGATCTTCACAGCAAACACTGACACCTAATGTAAAGGCTTTGCAGAGAGGTTATGGGCTGTTACTACAGCAAAGGTGATACAATCATTTCAGAAGATATGTTTGATGAGTAGGTTTCTGTAAACTTTGGGACATGTAGAGTCTTTGTGTAATAAGTATGGAGGCACCGACTCCATAAAAGGATATTTTTTTTACCTGATCCAGCTGATGAACGGGACCAATACAATCAAAATTAGAACCCAAGGCCCAGCTTTGCAAGTGGCTACATGCTAGTTTACAGACATGACACACATATCAGGAGGTTCTTATTTTTGACAAACAAATAGCACTTCAGTACATTTGCATCTTCATCAATTTGTTTAAATTGTTGATGAATTTAGTGAAGTGGTGTTTTACGTCAGTCCTGATGCCTTAAATCTGTCCCTTATGGTGGGGACACATATGGTTTATTAATTCAACAATGATATTGAATCAGTACTGGGTACTGGCAGATGCATGTAAAATGCATGTATTATAACTAAAGGTTGGATATGTGCATCCCGACTTCATGAAAACCTTTCTTGACTTTCATGTGATCAGTACTGAGTGATTCAAACTAAAACACAACTGAAGAAATGTCTTAAAATGTGTTTGGCTGAAGAGGACAGTGGAACAGCTGGTTTCTAGTTGCTCAGGCATATTTTTAAATCCATTCCCACACTCATTTTCCAACTTCTTTTAGGAGGCATCAGACAGTTTTTTAGATCTGTGCAATCAAGAGCAAACCAAACTAATGTCTGAGGTTTAAATTGGACGGATCTCCAAAATCCTCTCCAACCATGTTCTAAATCACCTACAGCCACACATACTTTAAAAAGTAATAATAAATGTACAGCTGTTTGAACTGTTTCCTTCAAGAAAACTGCATTTCTATTAATTGAACTTAATGTAAATGATCTTAAAAAGACTTTTTTTTTTCGCATAAAGATCATGGGGGGTCCTAGCACTTTCATATGACTGCAGTTTGTCAGAGATTTCCATTTTTGAGTGAGTGCGTCGGCGTTATGTCCGTGTACACCATAATATTTGGGTGAGTTCTGTTAAAATTCCTCGTCCACCTTATCATCCCCCTCATTCCCCCCAAAATGACTCCCACCCCAGTGTACAAGACAGGTCATCTATCTTCCCTTATCCTATTTATTTTATCTCTCTGTGTTCATTTATCTTATCTGATTTAATATATCCATCCTGCTATCTCTAACACACCCCTCTAGAAGGAATGAACAAAGGCTGGAGGTCTGATTGCAGGGTAGGCAGGCTGAAGGTAATAGGTCTAATCAGAGGCTTCTGTGAAGGGCTTTAATTGGGGGAGGGGGGGGTTGTCTGCAGACTGGATACTAGGGTGAAGGGACAGGTCCCAATTTGTCAGCCCGGCTTTGAGGCCACAGGGTGGACGAGGTTGGGGTGGGGTGAGGGGGGATACTCTCCTGGGCCCTCTGGGGGATGTTTCCTGAGCTGTCACGCATGCATGCCCTCAAAAGACACACACACCTGACAACAGCATGCATCGCTGACCAAATCAGACTGGTGTGTGTTAACGGGCTTTACAACACAGCCTGTATTATCTCTCTGGCTAAGTGAAGGGGAAGGCAGAGCGTGAGGGAAAATGTGAAAAATTGAGTGAGACAGGAAGAGAAATGGAGGTGGTGGTGGAAAAATCCTACCTGAGATGAAAACACACAAGAAAAACAATCGCACGTGAACCTCTCCTGCCCCGAGCCCACAGTGGCAATGGCATGTTCACTCCGCCTGATTTATTACAAATATTCAGCCTACATATTCATGCAAGGCACAGTCCCCATAAGGTTCACAAGCTATTTATTGTTGACACTTTCCAAAAGCAGCCTTTGTGGAATGGAATTGCAGTTTAAAGCTCCAACAGCTCTGCCAATTTGGAGGCTGGATAAAAGCAACCATGATGAAAATTCCCTAATGTTCCCTGTCTGAGAAATATCATGCAAAGCAGAAAGCACTACTTGAGACTTGAGCCAGGAAAAGCAATCGTTCTTGTAGAAGTTTGCATGTCAATTTTGCATAAAAGCTGAATTCACAAGCATTTATAATTATGAAAGCTCTTATTCTGTTAGAAATAAACATGTGACGTGTGAAAGCTATTTTAGTTTCACAGGTTTGGTGAAGTAATGCTTAGGTCAGTCCTCATGCCTTGAATCCATGTTATTGTACTTTATTCATCATAATGTACTTCATTCATACCGGCCTTACTCATTGCCCCACCTGCATGGATACAACCGCACTTTATGTAAATAATACTATTTTATATACTTTACTGCTTTATTGCACATTAATTCTATTTATTGTGTTAGATGCTACCTGTATTCTGCACAATGATATAATTTGATTTAATCGATGAAAATTTAGAATTTAATGAAAAATTTGTAATCGGTGGATCCCTACTAATAACAGTAGTCGATTGCTCTGATATAGACTCCATGAAAACTCCCTTTAAACATCTGAAACATAGTAAACATAGTTATGTGATCCACACCGTGAGATGGAGGTAATATAACTAAAGAGTAACTAAATGTCTTGAGCTGAACTGGACAGGGGAACAGCTGGTTTCTAACTGTTGAGGTCCATTTCCAGGCTCATATACATCTCCAACCGCCTTTCTGAAGGCCTCAGAGAGCTATTTAGATCTGGCCACGATGATACCACTCATTTCAACAATCAAGAAAGATGGACTTCTCCACAGTCCTTTCTAACTATGTTCTAATCATCTGCTATGTTTTATGTCCGTGCTATCCGATGGGTTTCCCTTTTGAGCCGTGGTTCCTCCCAAGGTTTCTTCCTCCCAGTCTGAGGGAGATTTTCCTTGCCACTGTCGCCTGATGAAAGCTATTTTAGGATCAAGAAACTAGAAAAGAGAATTTCCTGAAGAAAACTCCAAATGTTTCACTTCCAGACAGTCTATACATGGCGATTAGAGTGAAACTGTTTTTGCTAGGTCACTGTATCCCAGGTGGTTGCTAAGGTGCTGTTAAGTGAGTGCTATGGTGTTGCCAAGATGTTGCTCGGCGGTTGATATTGTAGATCAGGTCATTGCTAGGTTGGGTGCTAAGATATTTCAGGTGGAGAGGCGGCTGCAATGGTATTTCAGGAGGCTGCTAATGTGCTTCTTGGTGGCTGCTAAAGCATTCCAGGCGGTTTCTATGGTCCAATTTCATTGGACTGCTATTGTCTAACTTAGTTTGATTAGCTAAGAGGTCTACAGTTAGTAGGGTGGTATCTCATGTGGTTCACAGGGTGTTATGTGGTTATACCATGATGACATAAGATATTCCATTCATTACTACAAAACCAAACAAAATTCCACTACATGAAAATCATCAATCTAATCAAAAGCTGTACACAACCCTGAATCACACAATCAGGCCCAACAATCTGGAGCAAACTTAGATTGAAATAAAGCAAGCAAATTCATACTTGAGAGAAACAAAAGCACATAATTTCCCACATGTGCATGTAATAAGCAGAATTATTACTAAAGAATAATAATAAATGCTACATTTCTCCATAATAATAATAATAATAATAATAATAATAATAATAATAATAATAACAACTGTAATCTACTCATTTTGGTGTGAATTTAAATATTCTGATTCAAAATGACCCACTTGTTTTACCAGAGTCCAAATAAAGTAAACACACATACTTGCTCATTAGTGAAGATACACACCATCATATGGCCTTTCAATTACAGCGCTCACTCAGTCAAACCCCCAGAATCAAGACCAGGCTCATCACAACTAACAGACAATTACATATGAGATCCTTCTGCTCTGCAGGGAAAATGTGAATGTGTGTATGCAAACAAACACACAGCAGCACGCAAGAAGACCTAAATGCAATTACCCAAGTCCATGTACAGTAACACAGACCACACAAACACACGCCCACATACTTTCAATTCTCAGTGGCACTTCTACAATGCTTCACCTTCAGAACACGGAGGTGTCCTCTACAGATATCCTTGAGAGTCTGATCTAATAGACAGGAATATGAATCAGACTCAGCATAAACAGATGGATGATATTGTGTTTCTGTGTGTGTGTGTGTGTGTGCGTGTGCGTGTGTGTGAATGCTTTGATATCTCATTAGAATGCAGGCCAATGAGTGCAATTCCAGACATAAGAGAGATCAAGAAAGGGAGGGTGAGGGTGAGGAACGGAGAGGAAGATGACATTGGGTAGAACACTGGGTACTAGACACAAGAGTGCTGACAGGAAATAAAATATCCCTCTCAATTTAGGGAAATACATTATATGGACAATAGTATTGGGACAACCGCTCATTCATTGTTTCTTCCAAAATCAATGGAATTAAAATGGAATCCTACTTTTATTTTTGAATAACTCCCCGGATATAGGAGTGAAGTCAGGATGTTGGATAAACACCCCACCAACCCATCCCAAACTCCCCAAATCAATCCAAAAGTACTGGAGCAATCATTCCAGTTCCACTGCTTCACAGTTCAATGCTGTTAGGCTTCATACCCCTCTAGCTACACCTGGCACATGGCATGGTGCCAATATGTACAGGTTCATTTATCTGCTCTAGAACAGGGCTAGGTAACCCCGGTCCTGGAGTGGCAGATTCCTGCTCAGCTTTGTGATCCTCCTGATTCAAGTAGCCTGTTAAATGCCAGGTTTATTTGGTTTGTTAGAGCAGGGAAATCACAAACTGTGCAGGAAGCTGGCAATCCAGGACCAGGGTTGCCTACCGCTGCTCTAGCAATACTTCTCTACAGGGACTGGAGTCCATAAATATTTGGACATATAGTGTAGTTCAGCAAAAGATCAAATTCACAAAATATAACAAAGGTCATTTTTAAAATATAAACACTTAGGCATGCAAATGTTTGGGTACCACTGTTACAAAAAAACATTATTTACACAAACTAAACAAGTCAAAGATTCCAGTGAGGATGGAGGAAAGTGTCCCTCGGATGGCTCTTCAGTAAAAATCATATTCTGCAGCTATCACCGTGGACCACCGTTCCAGAGGAGGGGTGCAATGACTAATTGACTTAACTAAAATCGACAACCAAATTAGTAGAATAATAGTGAGTGTGTGGAAGGGAGAATGTGGATAAATAGCCATTTGTAAACACTATAAGAGGAGGGCCATAATCCCACACATTGAGCAGACTCCTGTTCATGTGAGGCATGGGAGTCGTCTATATGGACCTTGACTGAGTGGACGAAAAGGAGAAATCATCACTCAAGCCAATGTAAGAACATAATGTAATGAAATATAATAAAGGTTCATTTATTGTTAATAAATGCATAAAACAAAGCTACTTAAGAGGTATTTGGTAATTGATTGATTCATAATCCAAATAACTGCTTACGCATTTCAATAATGGACAGACTACTCACTATCAAAATGGTTGTTCATTGCAGCCCAATTCCAGGGTCTGCTAAGTCTTCCTGAAGGTCTTTTGCAGTCAAGCAGAGGCATGGATTTGGCTTTCTAGCAAACCTGAGCAGTTCTCCCAAAGGGTTCTAGGTTTTTCAAAACTCAGCTTCATCCGTTTCTATCATTTCTGACTTTTCTTAAATTTCCATTTCCATTTATTGCATTTGGCACATGCTCTTATCCAGAGTGGCTGATTAAAGTGCTTTTCTGTTCACTCAGAAAATATTCATAGCTAGTTTGTAGAGGCTAGAATCCAGAGATACCTCAAGCTTAGATGCTGCCAAAAACAAATGTCAGGTTGGAGACCTCGATACCCACAAAATTCAGTATAATTATAAGCCTTTAACGAGTTAAAAGCTCTTGAAAGAGATGGGTTTTCAGTGAGCATTTGAAGACAGCAAGTGCAGTTTGTTCCACCACTGTCCAGTTTTGGATTGGAAATTGGGATTGGGATTTCTGTCCTGGCACCAAACAAAATAGGGTCCGACTGGGCTCTTCTCTCACTCTCCTTAACCTCTTCAACACACTAATCACTCATGCACTCTTATTGGAGAGCAGGTTCCTTTCTCCTTCGCTCCATCACTCCTAACCTTCCCCTCAGACGTTCCACAGTCCACTCCTGACTGTTAAAGAGGATGCCGTTCAAGAGCACAGGACAACACGATGATGTACGAGCTGATTTGATTATTTCTGTCTGCCTATTCCAACAACTGTCATGTTCCTTCCACGCGACTCGCATTCTGAGGGAAGTCACCTTGGATTTATGGATGGAGACGAAAGGCAGATGGGGTGAGAGAGAGGAAGAGAGGGAGGAAGAAAGAGAAGGGGAACAGAAGGACAGACGGATAAAGGGATGACGAGGAAAGCAAAGGAGAAGCAGGAGCTGGGGGAAGGAGGGGTGCAGGGCTGAACACAGACGAGTGGTTTCAGCACTGTCTGGCCAGGTATGAAGTGTGACGGCATATATATTAAACATAACGTGGACATTATTGAGTGCTAAATACACTGTTCAAATGACTGTAGACACCCCTTCCACTCCAGTCAACTACTTAAAGTTGCACCCATTGCTGACAGAGATGTGTAAATAAAACCTGTAGGGAAGTGTTGCCAGTACAATAGGACTCTCTGGAGCAGATCAAAATGAACCCATTGCCACCATGCCTACTCCAGGTCTAGAGGGGTATAAAGTCCCCCAAAACTGAGCTTTGGAGCAATGGAATGGTGTCCTCTGGAATGATGCAGCTCCATCCCATACTTTACTTTTGGAATGAGCTGGGATGTTGGGGATGAAGTGGGGTAGTGATCATCCAAATTCCTGACCTCACTAACATGCTCATTAGTGAGTACAATCAAATTCGATTTCAGAAGAAACAATGAAGGAAGAGGTGCCCCAATGCTCGTCCATATAGTGTATATATCCCAAGAATATATATACACAGGTAAATATGACACGGATATCCGTTTGTGCCAAGTAGAACCTGAGATGGCAAGTTCCTGCACCCACTCTCACCCTTATTCTAAACACCCCTACATCACACACTCTATAAGGTTGTCACCTCCCCTCGTGTAAAGTTGCAGTGGCTGTTTATGTTCCAATCAGCAACATTTCTATTACCACCATTACTCATACAAACAAACTCCCACACCAAAACACTAGTTATAAAATACTTAAAAACATCTCGCTTCTTGTTCCTGGTTACAAACTGAATGCAGATACTAGGACATAAATATATTACAATACCATTTAACCATATGCAACACAAGACTTAAAATAAAAAACCTGAGGACAAAAGATGAATTCAATCTCAAGCTCCCTGTATTGATGTACTTGAACAGCAGAAGACCTTGTCAGGGCTCACTTCTCAGCCAAGAACAGAAAGCTGAGGCTGCAGTGGAAAGACGCTCACAAACTGTAACCCTGAAAATGGGAGAATCGGAGCCTGGTCTGAAGAATCCTGATTTCTACTGGGATACACAGATGACCAAACCAGCAACAAGATAAACCCATGGACCCAGCTGCCTTATCCAGGCTGGGGGGTCTGTGTGATGTAATTGTTTGGGAACTGTTGTCAAACACTGGGCCTGGAAAAATCAACCAATCTTTGAGGAGCAATAATAAAAACCACTCAAGCAAACTGGTTCAGACCTGAAGCTGAAAGGACCCATCAGTTGTGAGTGATGGAACTAACTCTCTGCCACAGGGTTGAAAACAAAAAACACTAAATGGATCTTGCAGGTGTAATTTTATATACTCCCTCCCTCACGTCAAGTTCATCGCTGGAAAGGCTGCTGCTGAAATCTTTCCTCAACTCTTCTGAGAATCTGAATGGCCTTCAAGAGAGACAGGGATTCCCCCAAGGCAAGGAAAAGTCTCGGAGTGTCTCTGTTCTGAAATCAGAGGAGGAGGCGAGACACAGCTGCATGAAGTTTTCTTTTCTCAGCTGTGGAAACGTCTCAGACAACCACTTGTGCTGAGGACAGAAGGTACAGTACAGCATGCGGACATTATCTGGAGTGTAGTTTGATTCCACTGATTACTCATCAGGGATCTGATTGAATTAAGAAGTCTGATACTCTCCAAGCCTTCTTAATCCACTCCAGATTATGTATGTGTCTGCGTGCCCAAGGCCATTAGGCAGCTTTCTTCTACATCTCTATGTAACCGCATGGCCTGAGGCAATATAATCACTCCTCTAACCGACTGTTAGCGAAGACAACCGAATAAAAGTGTTGGTGTGTGGTGATAATGCAGCATATCGGAGAAAAAGAAGAATTTCCCATCCCGACAGGCCTGCAGGAGGAGAAAGAGAGGATTTTTTGTGTGTCTGTGGTGGGGGAGGGGGGGGAACCAATGATCACATTACATGGGTTGTCAGATTTCTTTGAAAGTGTTGACTAACAGTGGTTCCGCTCTTTAAGGCTCACTTCCTCCTCCAATACAGAGGTTCAGCTCTCCACCCCACCCCCAACACACACACACACACACACACACACACACACACACACACAGGTTTCCTTGTGTACCACAACTGATCACTGCATGCAACATATCGCCCATATGCTGAAGCTAATCTCTGCTGTGTATGCAAGTGTGTGTGCATGCACATGAACGTGTGTGTGATGCATACACTCGAAGGGTATAAAGCCCCCCAGCACGGAGCTGTAGGGCAGTGTTCTCTGGAATGATTGTCCTTCACCACTTTTTGGATGAGTTGGGCAGTTGACGATGAGCTGAGGTGCTGATCTCACTTATGCTCTTGTCACTGAATGCAATCAGATACTCCAAGTGATGTTGCAGAAATCTAGCAGAAAGCCTTCCTTGGACAGTAGAGACAGTTTCTCCATGAAAAGCAGGATAAACTTGTCTTTACCTTTGACCTCAGAAGACATAGAGCAGGTAGCCCAATACTTTTGTCCATACCGTGTATGAAGTAATTGAACAGTAAGTTTTCATAGTTGACAAGTTCAACGAAGGAGAAATGGCCAGGTGTGAAGACCCGAGAGACTATGTTATAGCCAGAAGACTGGGTTGGACCTCCAAAACAAGACTTGTGGATTGCTTCTGGTCAGCTGTGGTGGCCAGAAGCTACTGACCACTGAGGAACCAATTTAATGTTAATGATTTATTGATGCGTGAGGGCAACAAAGGCTCTCCCATCTGGTCAGAACCCACAAAGACTACTATGGAACAGAAAACGTTCTGATTCTGATGTAGCTGCAGACCAATCAGAATACTCAAGCTCACACTGTGCTCAAGGCCAATAAGCAGCTTTGTTGGACATCTCCATGTAACTGCATGGCCTGCTCACTCCTCTCTCTGACTGTTAGGAAATGCAAGAGAATTCAAGTGTTGAAAAGGAACAGAATCCTCTTTAGCAGATGTGGTGATAATGTGGCGTATCGGAAAAAGCCAAACTATTTTCCATCCATAGAGGCATGCAGGAGGAAAAGAGGATGTTTAAAGACCATGTGTGTGTGAGGACAACAAATGCTCTCATAACGGGGCACCAACAACTAACATGACAAAGAATACAGTGACACAAAAAAAATCCCTGCACTGTTGCTGCAGACCAATCTGAATACCCATGCTGGTCACCAACAAAAGTACATACAATGGGCACACAAACATCTGGATTGGACAGGTCCTCTGTTTACCTGTGTGCGTTTCAAAAAAAGACTTTTGATGTTGCCAGTGTGCCCATCACAATACACTCCAATTAGATGAGATATATATATATATATATATATATATATATATATATATATATATATAAATAACTGCAATAAGTGAATCATTTTAAGACCATTTATAATAGACTGAAATAATAAGATCAAATTAGAATTATTCAATTAAATATTCAGACATTGTTGTATTAGTTTTTCAATGTTATTAATAAACAACAAAACAAACAAAGCATATCAGGTCAACACAACTTAATGCGGTCACACCCATTTACAGTATAAGTTAATAACAATCATTCTGACAGACCTACAGCTACGGATCCACATCAGATTCAAATTGGATCGCCAGAAACGGATCTGGTGCCACAGGGCACCTTCATAACTGTACCAGTGGCACGCAGATGTTTTAAAGTTTGTATTTCATCTGTGTAAGCAGTCTGTGTGTGTACGTGCAAAGGTGAGCAGGTGTGTGTGTGTGCTGCATGTATTTTTGTGAACGTGTGTGTATGCGAGAGTGTATGTTCGTGTGTGTATGAGAGCAGCTGAGTAAACACACAGAGACAGGGCAGCGGGGCTGGGCTCAGTTTACGGAAACCTCCTGATGTACAGTAGCTCCCCCACAGCTCAGCAGAACACACATCCCCCCACACCCACACCCCACACCACACCATACACCAAAACCCAAATCACTTCCATTACAGGAAACCTACAGCTGAGCAGCTACAGATTCTCCCTTTGAACTGCCACTTGTTTATTTTCTCCTCTCCTACATGAATTACAGCCAGATAAGAGTCTCAGCCAAAGTCAAACTAACTCAAACTACAATTATTTGAATTGCATTTAAAGCAGCCCACGCAACAAACCACATTCAAGAGTATTTACTGAAAGAAAAAGACACACAGAAAGAAAGAATAAAAAAGCAATCATTTGGAGCATTAACCACAAGCAGCCCAACAATCCTTCTCAAACACTATGAAAACTAATAAACCCAATTTCAGTGCAAACTGGAGGTAATATTACAGCTTTAAAAACTAACAATGAGTTATTTCAAACTAGAAGTGCTGTTGAGCAAAATCGTCAGCCAATAAAATCTCCCCTCTAAATATTTTACAAGACTCTGTGGCAATAAATAGAAAAAAAAAATTACAGAAATATTTACAGACAGATTATGCAGCTTTTTACCTCAACTTTGATGAAGCAGGCAGGAAAATGCATGCAAGACCTACATGGGCAGCCATGGCCTGGTGGTTCAGGAACCAGCCTTGAAAGAAGGTTGCTGGTTCGAATCCCTGAACTGGCAGGAGTGCCCTTGAGCAAGGTACTTAACTCCCGAACTGCTCCCCAGGTGCCATGGATAAAGCTACCCACCACTCCAGACAAGTGTGTCACAGTGGGCCTATGAGAACCGTTTTACAGTACAAGTCCACTTGTATTTTCCACTCCATTTCAGGTTATTAAGGGTGGATTAAAAAAATAAATAAAAATAAAAAATAAAAAAAATAAGCACAAAAACAACAGAAGATTACATTTTAATAAAAGAGATCTTACTTTTAAAGAATTCTGCTGGAGATGAAATACTTCTGATTTTTCATCAGGCTGGAGTTACACATTTATCTTACACTTTGCACAGCAAAAAAAGGTTTGTTTTTGAGAAAATGAAAGGTATATAAAGTAAAATGAAACATTTTCGACTGTTTTAGAGGAGAAAATATCCCTCTAGACTATTCGAATAATCTGTAAAACAGTTGGCAGATTAATTGATAGAGAAATAGTCATTAGTAGCAGCCCTAGTCCACATGCTTTTCTTTATCTCTCAGACTGAAATATGTCTAGTAAGTAGGTCACTTATTTGTGAAAACACAAATTCCACTTCCCTACTGTAGGGGAAGCCCAGGAGCAAGAAATGCAATTTCTCACATAATGCTGCTTTAAATGGGTGTGTATGAGAATATGAGAGACATGTACAAGTAGTTTCCCAACTTTATTCAGTCTTACAATGAGCTGTGCTTAAGCAGGACTATCTCTCATTATGGTGTTTTAGTGTGTGTGTGTGTGTGTGTGTGTGTGTGTGTGTGTGTGTGTGTGTGTGTGTGTGTGTGTGTGTGTGTGTGTCTGTGTGAGTGCGAGTGTGTGTGTGCGTGCGTATACAGGCACTTGAATTAAAGCACACACAAATAGGCTGTTCTATCAGTGCACAAGCGGAAATGACAGTAATCCGTTTGGATACAGTCAGTCTAAGTGTTAGACAAATACACCAGGATTCAGTGACCCTCTGAATACACCAAAACCACTACTGGGTGACAAACGCCTTCCAACCATTTCCCATCTCCCCCACCCAAGAATAAGAGCACGCAACAGAGCGAGACGGGACTGACTACACTCTCAAATTTCCCAGTGTAATCAAAAGAGGGGGCTTTGTGTGTGTGTGTGTGTGTGTGTGTGTGTGTGTGTGTGTGTGTGTGTGTGTGTGTGTGTGTGTGTGTGTGTGTGCAACCATGCCCTGAAGGATGAGGAAAGACTGGCGATACAGGTGAAAAGAAAGCCGGATCAGGGACTCGTTTACTTAACCAGGGTCAGAATGAAAGAGAAAGGTCCAGGCTACAGCGTGATGGCACAGAAGGGGGAAGGGAGGAGTGCAATTCAGAGGAAGGGAAATATGAAAACAAATGGATAAATGCTACTGTTGGGAGGCCGCCCTGTGCCCTCGCTCTCTCGCGGGTAATTGAAAGCAGGCCTCGACACTAGGAATAGCTCCTGAAGAGTGCAGGCTTGTGGTTTGGGAAGCACATTTGTTGTAAGTGTTGTGTTAAGGCCCATGGGCAGCAGCCTAGTGCAATTTTGTGTGCGAGTGTGTGTTTTGTGTGTGTGTGTGTGTGTGTGTTGAAAGTACAGCATTGCAGTCACGCAAAAACCTTGCATGTTCAAAATGCAACCTTGGATTAGAATGTATATTATAGAAGTATATAAGGAATACAAGGTTGGCGCGACCATGACAATATAAAGACAGACCAGCCATAGCTTTAATCACCACATCCTTCTTTCTATATTCAGTGTCCATTTTATCAGCTCTACTGACCATGCAGGAGCATTCTGTAGGACCACCACGGAGCTGGTATTATGTGGGTTGTGGGTCATTCTCAGCACGGCAGTTTATTAGTGTGTGTTGTGCTGCTATGAGTGGATCAGACAGCAGTGCTGCTTGAGTGTTTAAACATGTTCCCAATCACTGTCCACTCTATAAGACACGCCTACCTAGTTGCACCACCTTGTAAATGTAGTCAGAGACAGAAAGTCATCTGTTTTTGTTCAGATTGTGTCGGTCATCTTCTAGTCCTCTAGACCCTTCTTCAGAGGTCACGTGATGCTGCTCACAGGACGCTGTTGCCTGAATATTTCTGGTTTTTTGGACTATTCTACTGAAGGGTTTAAACACTCCAGCAGCACTGCTGCATCTGATGCACTGTATCTGAGTTCTGTATGTGTGTTTAAGTTCATTTAATTGATGGTCTGTGACCGTGTATCTCAAAGATTAAGCCCACTTTTGGACTAAATCAGAGAGCGGCTCTACATTTCTTAGATCTTAAAGCATTTTTCAATCTAATCTCTATCAGCCAGAACTTCAACATATGGTCAATTTCCATGGTCCATCATTTTGACATGCTTCTCTGTATGGAAAAATCTGCCAGCTCTAAACACACAACAGAAACCAGTGGGCAGTTGAATGTTTCTCTAATCTGGTTCCAGGAACCAGCCCCATAGTCTGTTAACTCTTGGCTTAGCCTTAGAAACATGTGCAGTGCCATCATGTGAATGGCTAGCAACCAAAACTCTGGTCAGTCAGAGTACATAATCCTGGACTTTGTTGGCAAAAAGGAGGGGGGAATAAAACCGACTCAACAGCAGTCTAACTTCGATTTGCTCTTCTGGGCCAAGAGAAGAAACAGTTGTGCAATCTTACCTCTGCTGTCCAATCACTGTCCAGGAATCACCAACACATCCCACAACAGAACCCCACCTGCAGAACAATCAGTCACATAGGAGTAAATCAGATGAGGGAAATGACTCATTCATTATGAAGCCATGAGGTCGGGTTTACATGGAGCTACTTATTCAGGTCAGAGCCCTGCTGTTTGAAACTGACTGACTACGTGAGTTTAGCAGCTTAGTCACAGACGTGGAAAGTTCAAATTTTGCTCTGCTGTCAGAAATCCCGCACGAAACAACATATATCTTTACATTTCTCAACAGTCTTTAGTTCATAAAGACCAATTTGAAACCGTAAAACTGTCGGACAGGAGGATATTGGTCTGATACTACATCGTCATATTCGTTCCCAAAGGCGAGAACTTCTTTCATCTCTGGAGGAATCAAAGCAGTGGGCCTCTGCAACTTTATTCCAGCCTAATGTTCAGTGTTGATTGACTGTAAGAGGTTTGCAGACTAATGGAGAAGCAAAGAATAATCAAGCTTTTACCTTTCCAAGTGTTCTTAATCACTTCTGCCCTGTGGCTTCAATTTCAAATTATTCCAAGTTCAGATGCTCGAAGTGCACAAGAACCCAAGACAACGTTCAGGTATCTACACTAGGACTCAAAAATAGTATGTTCATTTGAAAATGAAAAAAATGTTGAAAATAAGTATCAGTGAATTCTAAATTAATCAGTCCCTGCATGCAGGTTGAGCATGTACGCATGGACAGAGCAGTCAACACACTCAGGAAGGCATTTAACCTGGGATTTAATTCAGTTCAAGAAAACAATGGTCCATTTTGTCTTTAATTATTAATTGTCTCTAATTCTGAATCGTTTAGTCTGGGACTTCAGCAAAGGCACTCGTTCTGAATAATACAAGGTGTTTTCATCATAAGCTGAATAACGCAATAGGCAGAAACCCATTTTCATGTAAGCTGTAACTAAACTAAATGTTCCCGACGGCCAGCGTTAAACTTTTCCCCGACAAGTTAACTTTCCAAACGTGAATGCAATCATATCCCATTTACAACACAATGGCTTGGCCGTGCAATTCTATACAGCTACTGCAGACACTCACGCTCGTTACACACCTACTCATTTCATTCAGTGCGAATGCACAAACATCACCCTGTTGTACCCTATAATAATGATGGGATGTAATGATTGTATGGTTATTCTTGGATAGTTCAGAATAGGGTCATGCATTTTATGTCTCACAAAAATAAAGCATGACTTTTAGAGGAGACTGATACTGTGTTATGTTATACCACGTATTCATATAATGCACATAACATTCAAATATAAATAAGTATTAAACATGAATCCCAAAAGGATAATAAAAGCTGCTTTCATCACTAGTACAAACAGAAACTGGGGAGGAGGCCTTCGAATGCCATAGGAGAACAGGGACAAAAGGCCTTGTGAAGCAGTCACTCAGCACTTCAGTAAACTACAGTGCTTATGTTTCACATCCAACCACTTACCTTTCATACACAAAGCAGCCATTTACAGTAAGTCTTGCACACTTGCTTAAGTAACACGAGCCACAGTCGAGATTTGGCCAATCTAGCTAGCTAGCAGCTCCAAACAACAAGAAAACCAAACTTCCAATCGACCGAATGTCACACTCAGCGTTTTGATGGCCAATGAAAAGGAAAAATCAAAGAAATAAGCACCTTAGAACTGTTTCAGGAGCAATACTTTTTAGAGCCATTCACACATGACCTGTGCTATTTCTTCACAATTACATATTTGGAAGGATGACAGGATGTGTAATGAATTGAGATAACAAGCGTCTTTGGAGTGTCGCTATGATCACTTCAGAAGCGTCTAATGCAATGCACTTGTTTGTGAAACTACCGTATTTTCTGGACTATAAGTCGCTACTTTTTTCCACACTTTAAATCAGGAGGTTTATAATGAGGTGCAGCTTTTTCCTCTTATATATGTTATTTTCCAGGTTTTTGGGTTTTTTTTTTTTAACTTTGCGGGTGCGGCTTATAATCCGGTGCGTCTTATAGTCCAGAAAATACGGTAGTTTGAACTATCAATCTCGGCACTTGTGTATTTGTCCCATTATATACTGTACACTACAGCTGCAACAATGTACTGTCTGATGCACCAGTATATATTATAATGGATACTGCACCTATATGTCTTTACGGCATTCTGTATACCAGTTTATACAGTATTCACTACCAAAATATACCATATAAGGCTGTATAAGGTATGGTGTACAATGTCTGTATATATAGTAGAGTACATATTGTACCATTGTTACCTACACTACAAAATGTTCTCTACAATACAAATTCAGGATTTCTGTTCTTCATGAGCTATAAGCCATACTGACCAACAGTAAACACTTTACATCTAATGAATATAAAATGACAGTTTACGTTCTTGAAAAGTCACATTGCCTACCCCCAAGTGACAGAGTACACTGCATTGTGCACCATTATATACTGGTTACTGCACACTGTACCAGTATATACTCTGTATACAACACAATGCAGTGGTGCTACTTTAATGTATAGTATTCAGTAAGTCACATTACTATCAGTACCATCAGATCCATAAGACTTATTCTTTAACAACCCCTGCTGACCACTTCCCCAACACTGTATCATGAGATCCAGTATGAGGCACCTGGCTCTGGCTGCAAATGGAAATACTTGCAACATAGAATAGTAGGTCATCCAAGCATCCATGACACACTGTAAATATTCATTCAATGCTGTATGAGAACAGTGGGCATAATTACATTTTGTTACTGTGAAATGCTTTAGAGGGCTGTGTTTAGGAACAGTGAAGACAGTACACAGCAATCTAGTGGTCAGAGTTTAAACCCTAAATGAACCACTGTCTGACACCCATATATGCATGTAAACTATGAATTAAATACCAATACTGTTTTTGAGAACTGATACAGTATTGTTAAGGCTGGGCGATATATTGATATTTATATCTATATCAGGATATAAACAGAGCAAAATATATGTATATCGATACACTTTTTAAATAAGGTTTCAATTTTGTTCTGCTCTTCCCTTTTGCTTTAAGCTCCTCCTCTACTCTGCTCCCCCTCACCCCCAGTCACGCTCTTACGCAGGGGGGAAAAGACTTGGTGTGAATAAAGTACAAGTGAAGATTAAATTTCAGTGTTTAAATATAGTAAAAAAGATGGAAGAAGGATTAGGATTCAGCTAAATTATATATCGGCATAGGATTTTTTGTCCACACTGCCCAGCACTGAGTATTGTAAAACAAAATGCAATTCTATCTTTATTTTCTTACACCCCTAATACATTAAGATACTGTAAACACAGTGTGGAGCAAAGGGGTATTTCATTAGTCCATTACTAACCCTGTTAAACTAAGAGCGGTGCATCAAAATTAAAATCATTGTACTAAGAAACATCATATTTCTGCCACATTTCTCAACTCTACTTTATACTTGTTAATACTTTTGGGCACAATCGATACACAAGCAGTACTGTACTGTAGTAGGTATGTAAAACACCGCCGTTTCCACCAGCTGGGCCTGTTTTTTCTTGTCCAACAAACCTCCCTCAGGTAACATTCAGCTGGGACAGAGGAAACCTCCCTTCAGACAACATTTAGACAAGAAGACACAGACAGAAAAGCTCAATCATGTAATAGTGGGCGTGACCGGGTCAGACAGTAGCTGCCAAGCCACGTCTTTCTACAGCTTCTGGCAGATGACGGTGGGGGAGATGAGGTCATAACCCAAAATGAATGCTTGGTTGTATTTTCTTACTGCACTAGATCCATGCAAATAGAGCAGGGTGGGAAAAGGGGAAACCAGAGGACAAAAATGGGCTGAAACACGAAAACCACTACAGAAAAACACAGGCACAAATTACAGTGTTCCATATCACACTGCTGCACACTGACATTAAACAAGCTAAACACTTGCGTAATTTATACGCTTCTTCCTATGTAAGAGGAAAAGCAGAGGTTTGCAAACAATTACGACAGTGCGCAAAATGAAAAAGTAGATTTGAGGTGAGCAGCTATGTGTGCTGTGTAGTCTCAGTCTTACCATTACTAACACACGCCCACATTCACACACCCACCCCCACAATGCTTTGTCCCCTTCTGGCTCTCTCGGAGGTGACATCATTCTTCTTATGCCACAAGATCTCACACACTGGTCTCAACTCTGCCCCCCCAAAAAACCTCAACCCCCTCAGACAAATCAAAACAGGCCATAGAGCCACCAAACACACAAGAGAAGAAAAGAGACCTAAAAAGAAAAGAGAAATCTCCGCTGCCTCACTCCCTAAAACAATCTGCTCTCGGCCTCTACACTCGCCGTTCTACAATGGCACCGATTTGCATGCAAAAACAGCAGTCCCCGCTTTCAAACAATGCCCCAATGGCACAATGCAACAGGCCGGAGCAACTCATGTGCCTACACACCAGAGCGTATCTAATGATAGCTGGTTTTCCAGACCAAACCATATGATAGTTGACAAAAACTGAACTGCAGGCCGATACTTTTCCACTTTCAGAGGCACATCCTTCCATTAAAGAGGCAAGCGCCTTCCAGAGGGATGAGTTTTTCACTCCTAATCTGACCATCTTCCTTCATTTACTAACCAGGCAAACACAAGGAAATGTATAAAACAGCCAGGAATCTACTCAGAAGGAAACCTCCATTAATACCAACAATTCCAGCAGCCTGCACATTCATATCTCCAAAAATGGAATAATCTTTTTCAGCTGACACAAAAGATTTAAACTCTGCAGATTGTTTTCGCACAACCTTTCACATGAAAATGACCATGCTGTGGCAAAATCCACTGACCAGCACTGCATTGTTGGCTCTCCTCCCCTCTTTGGGGTTTTTGGGCATTTTCTCACACACACACACACACACACTCCCTCACACTCCCTCACACACACACACACACAGCTCTGACAAAAACGGCCTGACATCACAGAAATAAACCTGACAGGGCCGTCATTTTCAGAGCTTGTTAAGCGGTTTCTCTTAAAGCTGGCAGTGCCGGCGTTTGAATGGCCGCGCTGAGCTATAATTAACCCATAAAAAACTCTTGCCTTTGTTGTTTTTCCTCTGTCCTGTGCTCATACTCTGCATTTAAGTGCCCCAAGTTTAACTCTGGAATATCCTGTGTGCCTCATGCCAACATCCTGGCACAGAGCAGCGCTTGCTGATGCCATTATAATTGCTTCCTTGCAGCAGCGACAATCTCCTATTAGTGCTGCATTCATAAACTCCGAGCTGACTGAGCCTGTCCGGCTCCATTAGGAATGACTGGTTGAAGTTCTAATTGAGCGCTCAGTAAATGAGCATAAAGCTTAGTGAGGCTGCAGGGAAGTAAAATTCAAGCGTGAACAGCCCATTCATTTATCATTAGCTTACCCAGGATACTGTACCATTTGGTCATTTAGTACAGTGATAATACATGTAGTGGAGGTGTGAACTCTTTACCTGGGGGGTTTTTAAATTACCAGAATTTGGACTTTGATACTGATACCAAGTGTTGAATCACAACGTATGATACCAAGAATTTACAACAGTTAATGTGTCACAAAATATTTGAGAGTTGCTACACAGAAAAAGTACCTTTTCTCATATCTGGATTCTTCTTTGACCAAACCTCACTGTGTTACTGTCACTTACATAAGATGATTGATGGTACCATTAAGACATAAGCTACGTAAGGAACTCACATGAATGTGTGATAATCAATTAATAATCTGATGGAGCCAATTGGAATAGAACATGTCCATATATAGACTGAACAAGGTGGGCAATCCTTTAAATAATCTGTTAAACAGAAGAAATACATAGTAAACCTGTAACCAATTACACTCCCAGTAGTGTTTAAGAACCTTCTGTACATGAGCGCATCTTATAAACAGCAACACCAACACACAGGGCTAGACTGGCAACCTAATTCTGCCCTGGAATTTTATACACACTGGCCAATTGTTTGTTTTGTCAATCGTGTGGACGCTGGGGGTCGCTTTATACACTGGTTTAGTTTAGTTGAATGGGAGATTGGATGGTGGGATTGAGTCATTAGAACCTTTTCGTACTGTCAACCTGGGGGGTTGGCGACCCGCCCCTTCATCCTCTCACACCTATAGAAGCCCACCAGGATTTTCGCCGGTTCTCTCGATGACCAGTCCATCCCTGTCGATACACACAATATGACATGCAGCATCATTTTCCATCTAGTCACAAAACTGGGAATAACTGCTGCTAATTGAACATTTGCTTCCACTCAAAATCGGTGAATTCCATTAGTACGACACCCTTCCACCAATCTTCACTGTTCTTCATCCAGAGGTTTCAGGTCATCAAAGGTTGAACTGGCATCTCACTCGTATGAAGAACTTTCGCAAAAACATGGCCTTAAATTAAAGAGAAAAACTGCAAACTTTTTTATACATCAACACTGCTCCTCTTACAACAACTGTTCTCACGTGATGCTTGTTGTCATGGTAACAGATGGATTTTTCTGTAGTGTGCTGGTAAATACAGGGTGTAATTGTGCTTTTCAGATGAATATTTGTAAACAGTCTCTGTTCTGGTTGGCTGGCCTGTACTGTGCATCACTGACCTATAGGCCAAAACACTCTTAACTCCAGTATGAATAGGCATTGCTTAGGGGTCGTCACGATGCTGCCAGGTGCTTGACAAGTGGTTGCTGTTTTAAAGAGTAAAATAAGAGTAGAATTAAACATACCACAAACAATTGGCCATTTTCTGTTTATAGAGAAACTTTTTAATAGTTGAAAGCAGTAAAAAATGATGAAACAATTTCCCCCAACTGTTAAACTGAGCAAACAGAGAATCTCAGACGCTTCCTGCAAACGCATTTTTCTCCGTAACTACAACAGGGATACACACAAATACAAATCACAGTGTTTGCTGACTAATCCACGTGTGACTGCTGGCCCTCACCCACTATCAGCACAGACTTAGAGCCGGAACAAATGGCTAATCTGAGGAGATTGTGATTATTTTAATAAGGTGAACGTAAGCCTAGTTGATTGGTGGACATTGTGTACTGCGTGAGACCTTTATAACCCCTGAACACAAAAATCAGGCCTAGTCTAATTCATTAGGGCAAAATAAACAAGGAAGGCTGCTGACCGGGTTTGTGAGTGTATAGCTTCAGTTTATCTCTACAATTTCATCAGAGTTGATTATTTAGATTAAAAGGTCAGACCTGACTCGAAACAGACCGTTTTCAACAATCCCTTTTGAAAGCTCAACACTGCCCCCCCCCCCCCCCCCCCACACACACACACACACACACACACACACACAAACACACACCCAGCCAAACACACTCATGCAAATTCTGTTTCACACGTCTGTACAGACCACATGAAATTAAAGAACATGCAAGGGATGCATAATAAAGTGAGAGGGTAAGGGTGTGAGAGGTCAATATTACAGGTCAATAGGGTCAGTAGGCAATACACTGATCTGGTGGTCAGGCTGAAGTTCTATTAAGGAAAATTCCCCAATGAAGACCTCAAAAACCACAAGAGCTCCGCATGACTGATCCATCACACC
Organism: Acestrorhynchus altus; assembly: GCA_034509495.1. NCBI lineage: Eukaryota > Metazoa > Chordata > Actinopteri > Characiformes > Acestrorhynchidae > Acestrorhynchus > Acestrorhynchus altus. The sequence continues at coordinate 6,177,730 of CM067504.1, read as the reverse complement.
AGTGTCCATGTGTAGAAAGAACAAGCTTGTCGTAACGTCCAGAGGGAGCACAGATGTCTCTCCCTGAACACATTCGCTCGTATCTACGCTGTAGAATCAAACTAAAGGCTATAAAAATCAATGACACAGCTGTTATATCAGCCAAGATGATCAATAAAGAAAAAGAATCCTGCTGAAACTGCGCCAATACAATAGCCCATTGATTACCACTGCCAATGTGCAGGCGTTACCCTGCTCTGTTATTTATGATATCCTCAACGGCAGACCACGTTAAAGTTCTCCAGCACAGCAGACCAATGACATTTTTTCAGCAGATTAACCAGCCAACCAAACCTGTAAAAGCATCGGCTCTTTTAGCCCAGAGCGGAGCTCGACCAGCCGCTCTGTCCAGAAGCCCTGCTGGGCCAAAACTCGTTATTTAATTACGAAGGCCAATAGGACTATAAAAAAATAGGGGGAGGGATATTCGGAGGAATTTTCCGTCTGAATGAACAAAAACAAACACGGAGACTGGGGCACACAGCAGCAGAGCGACACCGTTCCATGGCACTTCACTCACTGCGAGCCTTCCTCAGCCCTGCTCCGACCTTCTGTTCCAATTCAAACACAATCACGTCAAGAGTGAGCGCCGTCAACTCGGCCATGAATGTGAGCTGTCTGTGCCGCATCAGGAGATTGGCAAACACTGATTTAGTCATGGCCTTGTTTTGGAGTCCTAAACAGTTGTTCTTTAAGGAATCTTTATGGACTACGGGGACATTGTGCATTGCAGAATTGGAGGAATCTGACCCAAATTGCTCCAAAAACAGCAAAACAAGGTCTCATTAGTTTGTTGCAAAGAATGGCAAATAACTCTGCCATTAGCCTTCGCTTCAGGATACAGAGTATGGCTGCGTGACGTGAACAAAATACCATTATTATGAATGGAGCAGGCCTTCAATATACTCAAAAACATGCACGGAGCCACCATTATTGTAGTAACATGGATAAAGATTAGCCCACATTTTGAGTACAAGAATGTACCTTTGTTGCATTTCAACAGTTCTTTATCCTGATTCAGACAGGATTGGATTAAATGTACATGAGCCCCTGATAGAATTGCACCCTTCTGTGGGAGACCCTCTGTGATTTTGTTTCAGGCCGGAATTGTGCTCGTCTGTGTTCTTCTCTATTCTTTTTGGAGAGGCAAACTGCACATTATCCACTATTTTTCTACAGATCTCAGTGGTGGGCAGATATTTTGGTCCTGTATGAATACACATCTCTGATTTCTCAGGCAGATCTATCCAAGCATTGGGGGGAAACTGGGGTTTTGGACGCATGTGAGGGGACTAAACATGGAATCACATGTTTAGCTCACTCCTCTTGTGGTCATTTTTGTTTTAGTTGTAATACTAAGCAGATAATATATTACACACAAACCTAAAATTTTGGAGATGTTTTAAAATAGTGTATAACTATGTATAACTGGACCACAGACCGTGTTACCGTAGTACGGATATCTGTACTACATACTCAGTAATTAGTAGTATAACTAATTAGTACACAATTGGGACGAAGCATCAGACAATTGTATGGATAGGTTAGTTAGTTTGCTATACAAACAACTAGAACCGAGATGTTACAGCAGATCAAGTCCTGTAAATTATAAGATAGAACCTCCATCAGCATTAATGAACCTTGGCACTCCATGACCCTTTTGCCAATACACTGATTGTTCTTCCTTAGTGCCCGTTTGGTAGGTATTACCCACTGCATATCGGAAACACCCCACAAGATCTGTCTGATGTTTTGGAGATGTTCTGACCCAGTTGTTGAGAACATCACAATTTGGCTGGTTAGATGCTCTGAGCCTCCAAAGCTATCTGTGATGGGAGTCCCAGAGAGCACAACTGGCCTCGCTCTCTTTGGGTGGGTAGGAGACCATTAGTCCAAGCCCAAAAAAAACAGTGGTAAAGATCGAGCCAGCTTTAGTTCTGGGGGCATAGTGTAAATTTCTAACACTGGTGGTAAAAAACATCCCACACATGACTGGTTAAAATACTACATAGTGTCCAGGTCAAAACACAGAACAGAATTATATAAATAAAAAAAAGTATAAAATTTTTTGAAATATACATGAACACAGCCTTGCTCTTTTAGTCATTTTGATTTTATATCTTTTAAATGACCCAACTCCCCTGTTCCAAGCGGAATTTCAAACAAATGAGGTCCACCCTCATTAGCGGACAGCTCTCTTTCTGGCTGTTATCTGGGACATGCTGCGATATCGATCGACTACTGAACCACGGTGATCAATAAGCACAGATTTAGAGCTCAGCTCAGCGCAGACTGGGTTATAAGACTGCAAACCTCGCACTGACTAATGTTAAAAACTGCAGGCTAAAATTGGGGTCAAGATAAAGGTACTTTAGTCCTGACCTTATATTGACCGACTTTCCCTTTGGGGGGTCATCTCTGAGCTCTTAACTGACCCCAACACTAACCATGATCCTGAGCCAAAACACCCTATTAAAAAGCATCAGGATCTCGACTTTATAAAGCAAAATTTCAAAAGTCATTCTGTTACATTCTGTTCCAGTCTTCAGGAAAGGATCCCTCCTTCTCTCTGCAAATCACAGGCAGAATTAACAACTGTTTTTTTTTTTTCACCAGGCAGTGTTAAGTCTGAATTATGCTCAACTGTAGTTTGAAACTGACATCACCCATAAAGGGGGAATAAATAAGCATGTAATCGAACCGATTTCTGACACTGCTGTAAGTTACAGTCAGTGTGAATCAGAAACACAAAATCAGAACACATCTGTCTTCTGTATCATGACAGGTTGGAAATGATTGTGGTTGGGGCATCACTTTATCCACTGGATCAAAAAAGCTGTTAATCTACAGTTACAGTAGATCATAGAGTAATCCGTCACACCCATACTGCGGTGTCATATGCATGTAGACAATGCCATCCAAAAAACTGTTCGTCTGCGCTTCAGGACTCCTTTTACACCTGCTATTTTGGTCCGGACCAAACTAAAATGTCTGAAAGTACTGCTCATGACTGTTTTTGTGCTCACTTTTTGTCTGAAGTGGCAACATCAGAGATGCCAATCTCCCATTACAAGTCAGTGGGAGATCATAAAGATTTTGAAACTGCTATTTTAATGTAAAAATTCTAAAAAAATAATGGCTTTCAAATTTGCTTGAAATTCTTATTTCTGACAATGGACTGTGTTTACTATAACCAGGGTCATGAACTAAAAGGAAAAACACCCCCTTTTCACTTCAGTTTGACTTGCACAGCACGAAGAAGGAAAAAAAACGCAAGTGAAAATAAACTGGGTACATCCCGGCCTTATGAGAAACGTCGACAAATCCTCAAATACACAGAAAGAGATCATTTCAGAGAAATATGACTCGGCCAGGAGAATGCAGAGCCTGCAATATAACAACAGGGTTACTGCCAGTGGCCCCTGTGTGTGTGTGTGTGTGTGTGTGTGTGTGTGTGTGTGTGTGTGTGTGTGCGCGCACGCGCGAGAGCACAAGATAAGTGTGTATATTTGGAAGCCACTGCTTAACATTTCTGGGTTAACCCCTGAACTGGAGGAATGCACTAAAGCCACACGCTGGTCATGCATGCCTGGACACCTCAGACATTGAACAAGCAAGTCAGAGAGTCGGTGGGGATATGAAAGAGAGAAAAGCATGCAGAGGAGAGGCAGTGACAGAGTGAGAGAGTGTGGAGGCGAGTGGGGAGGAGAACCGGGGGAGTCTGAGTAAGAATAAAAGTGGAGAAAAAGAAATTCAGATTGGTATTTTCTGAAGGACAAAGCAGCCACACACAACACTGCAGGGTCTGCTTGGTGAATGAGCGGGAGCACAATCTTCAACATATGAGTTTAATTTTAGCAAGTGTGTGTGTGTGTGTGTGTGTGTGTGTGTGTGTGTGTGTGTGTGTGTGTGTGTGTGTGTGTGTGTGTTGCTCCAGATTGTGCTACCAGTGATTTCTACAGCTGGTTTTCATTAAGTCATCAGTGTTTTACACATCCTCAGTGCTCTTCTAATCTGAACGTGTGTGTGTGTGTGTGTGTGTGTGTGTGTGTGTGTGTGTGTGTGTGTGTGTGTGTGTGTGAATAGACTTCCACCACTGTGTAACACATGGCTCTTTATGGGTGCACGCTGCAGTCATGACTGAATAACTGTCCAAGGAGCACAATTTAAAAAGCACGGTAGCTGTGGGGATTAGACCGGCTACAATAAAAGAACTGCAGGGCAGTGGGACGTCCGTTTCTTGGAAAAGTCCAATCCTGCTGGCTCCATCCACTAAGCTGCACTGAGAAGAATGCAAAAGCCAAAGACAATAACAGTGATAAATTGTACCAAAATTTAACACATACCTGTTTGTTCCTCCACAGCTTCCAACACAGATGCATACCTCCAGCAAGGTCCCTCTGTAGCTTTACAATTAACTTCCTTCATTATTTACAGCACTGAGAAGGTTACCACGCTGAATTTACTGCAGTTAAAAGGTCAAACTTGACATCCGTCCTTACCTAACCAGGAAAGAATCACTGGAAAGATTTGTAACTGGAACAAATTTGTAGGGGTTTCATCCGTCACACAGTGTACGGTTTAATCATTACACTGGCTTTTACAACACCTATATATGCAAATGAGGCATTTAAACCATCAAATTATATTTGAAGTCAAAGTTTTGTTCCTTCAATGTACAAAATACCCACATCGCCAATGGTCTATTGACCTCAGTACATTTAAATGATCGGGTAATTACTGTGGACAGCTGTGGTACTGCATTCTAGGGCCGTAACAGTACGTGTTCATACCAAACCATCATGGTAGAGGATCGTGGTTCAGTGCATGCACTTCTACGGAGAACACATGCGCACACAGCCTATAGGGATGTGCACAGACTGATCAATGTAGTAACTGATCAAACGGTAGTAACGGTGATCAGATACAGAGCAGCCGACTGACCCCAGTTCGGTTTCTGACCAGCTTCATGCTATTAAGATTAGAGCTCAGTGGTGTAACAGTATAACCATATCTACAGTACGTCACCAACTTAAACAGGTTCTGCTCCAGGAGACTGTTCGTATGTACATTGTTCCTAAGTCTGTACTGGGACGGACGTGTGTTGTGATGGCAGTACGTGTACAACCACCTCTGCTTTCGGACATCGACGACAGGAGAGGATGGGTCATCAGCACTGGGTGACAATGGGATGTCAACACCAGAGGGAGGGTGTGGATGTTCTAACACTTGACATCGAAGGCACAGGTTCAGGGTCATGAAAAGGCTCCTCGTGTTTTTCCACCTTCTTCAAGAACAGGTCTAAGGATGTCTGGGTTGTGGCATTTTTTTCCCCGTCATATATGATCCGGTATGTTAGAATGAATATTAAGGACAACAAACTTCAGAAAACAAATGCAAAACCACACAGTTGTCTGGAGAGAAAGATCGCATGGGCATGGAGAGCGCAAGCTACTGTTTAGGACACGTACCCATGCTTCCTCCTGATGCTGTCACTGGGCAGATGTGAACTACAGCATCCTTATGTGCCGACTTTAAATTTGAAAACAATCCTTACAAACATTTCAGGACAACTTCGTTCAAAACTCGAACATTCGTAAGTACTGACTAACTGTATTTAACAGCCGTACTGCACTCTAAGTACTTCTATTTGGCTGTGAACAAGGATTCATTGACTTTTAACAATAGCAGAACCCTGTTTGGTGCTGTAGAACATCAGTCAAACAGCCAAATGGTTCTTTAATGGTCTGTGGATCTATACAGGAACACTTCCCGGGCAAACACTGCATATACAGAAACTGACAGAAATAAACAAATAAACAAATAAACAAATAAATAAATAAATACACCCTTTAAAAATATTTTACAATACTGCAAGGCAAACTGCAACCAACCGCAGTACATTTGAAGAGCAACACAGTCTCCATATTGTTCCACCCCATCAAAGCTTTCAGAACGCCCCACTTTTTTTTTTAGAATAGCTAATAAACAACTGAAAGATTGATGAAGATACTGCGGATGCAGATCAGAGCGACTAGATGAAAAGCGAGATATGCTGTGCTGTCTACCTCGTCCACACCACACAGCCCTGACGAGTGACAGCTTCATAAAGGCAACAGATGGCAAACAGCCAGCGACCTCCGCCGCCAATCAAACCACAACATAACCTCCGCCCACAACAGAAGGGTCTATACCATGAGAGCTGTCTAACAATACAATGGGGAGGTATCAGTGTTCTGGGAAAGGGACACCTGTTGTGATGACAACCACGGCACGACACGCATCCTGAACACGAAGTCTAGATACAGCCTGACCTGTGTGTGTGGTTATGATGAAGTCTTGAGGTGTAATTTTAGTTTGGGAGTTTTTGCAGTATTGTGGAGCCCTAATGCCTATGCTCCACTCTCAAAACTCACCGGTCAATTGGATCCAATACACTGATGTGATTCAACACATTTCTAGTGACGGAAATAAGTGAATGAAGGCACTTTATGTACAAATACATTTATAGCAACCTTTTCCTACCAATGCATATTTTTATTTTAATTTCACAATAAATAAAACAGAACAATATTATACTGCAATGTCAGTTTCTCCTCCAACATCGTGCCATCCCAGAAACCAAAGCCCTCTTTTACACTACCTTGATCTGACAAGTCATACAAATCATTATGGAATAACATACAATCTACTGTGATAAAATACACTCAGACAAAAAAGATTTAAATATAAAATAGAAATTCTACACAAGATTGTAGATCCTAAAGGGACAAAATGGGGACATAAAAATAAAATTAATAATGCAATAAAATTTAGATTTGTGTAAACTGCATGACCGATTCATCACATGCATCCTACAAAACGTGCTTATTTATGTCATACTCTCAAATACACTCGCGTATGTGCTTTCTGACTTTCTGTTTTCTATAAAAATAAACAAAGCAATCATACACAGGTACACTCAAGTGTCAGCCACCATAAAGCCTGAACACTGCAGTTTACAGCACCAAAGCAAAAGAACATACGACTGGAAAATTTAATTAAATTTGTGCAAACTGTCCGATTTTTGTGCCCGACTATGAATTTAAACATCCATAAAACTTTGAGACGTCTGAAACATGAACATACGGATTTAATAACTGCTACAGTTGTACGAGTTGCAAAGTGAAATTTAAGGGCTAAACAAAGGCTGACGTCCTTCGTCTGTCCCTCAGGGGCTTTTTTTTTTTGGTGTTTGTGCACGTCTGTGTGCACATTTCTGGTGGTGGAGAGAATTTAGGCCATAAAAAAACTTTAATTGTTTAAGAGCTGTAGCTTTAAACTAACCTCCTGCCAAGCACTACATGAGGTAAACGTCCAGTGCTCGCTGTCCCAAAGGCTCCATTCAAGTTCACACTGAGACAGGCACTAAAGAAAATCACTGCAGCATAAAACAGCAAGTGTTCCCACATTTTTGTAGACGTAAGGAGCAAATGCCTCCACCCCTTACTCAACCCCCTCCCTGAGGGTGTGTATCTAATTGAGTGCGTACAAATGTGTGTAAATGTGTGTGTGTGTGTGTGTGTGTGTGTGTGTGGGGTGGACACCTGTTAGCCTTAGGACAATCCTTCCTGTACCAACTCACAGAATTCACACAAACGAGCTCCCCTGAAAAGCTACAAATGGTTAAAGTTAGAAGCCACCGTCGTGTTCAGCTTCCTTACCCTTTCTTCTTTCCTCATTCACATAAAATTCTACAGAGTCCGCCTCGCTCAATAGAATTCCTGCAAGTTATTTGGGAGATTGGGTTTCCAGGGTAGCCGTGCATCGCATTAGGTTTCAAATCTTTCCAGCCAGTTCAGGCCAAGCGTTCAAAACCTAGTTAATGGTTTGTAAGATTTGTCGCTTCATTCTGCAGGTGCTGTAAATGTTCTCGTTTTCAGCTTTAAAGCACATGGGTCTTTTACTCTTCAGTGGATTTTATGTTGTGCAGAGCCGTTCTGGTGAGATAAGTGCAGCACAACAGTGCAGTTCCAAACATGCTTCTAAAATCCATTAGTTCATACAAACTACAGTTTATTCAGATCAATCAAGTCCAACACATTTAGCCTGAAGAGAGATGTCCCTGAATAAAAATCGAACTGTGAAATTCTTTGGATTTAGGCTCAAATGGCCCTTTTCCCCAACATGGTACTTTTTTGCTATTCCATTTAGAACATTTGGCTCTTTTTTACTGGTGGAACGGGGTGCAATGAACTTCCCCTGCATATCCAAACAGCCGAGGTCACATGCTGTCTTCAAACGAGGACTGAAGACCATCTCTTTCAAGAGCCTTTAACTCATGGAAGGCTTATAATTATACCACATCTTGTGTGATATCGTGTAATATGTTGAGTAATGGGTATCGAAGTCTCCATTCTGACATCTGTGTTTGGCATCAACTAAGCTTGTAGAATAACCGGGTTCAAGCCTCAGCAAACCAGGTAAGGATTTTTCCGAGTGAACAGCAAAGCATTTTTTAAGTCGTTCTGGATGAGATGTGATGTAAATTTTTAGTACCTGCTCGCTTTTGGTTCCAAGCAAGCCAAGTAGGGACTAAAGCTTGATGTGTAAACCTCGCAGAGCACTGATTGGCTAGAGACAATTGTCACTTAGCACAACAATAGTGCTGAACAAAACTGCATTATGCAATGTCCTTTTGTATATATGCGGTTTAGGTTGCTGTGTCTTTTTGTGAGGCTGCCAGTTGAGCATCACTATTTGTTCCCAACACACTCTAACACACTCCTAACGCACTCCTAACGAACATTTTACACTGCTGTGGTAGATTTTCTTTATTAAAGGATATATTCTGGTCTGGCTACCTGGATGGACAGTCAGGAGAAAGTTTACTTGAAAATTACAAATCGAGCCGAGCTCACCCGTCTTGATGCCAACATACCTACATACCAAAAACGATTCCTTTACTTTACTCTAATAATAGGGTTCCATTGACCAAAATGACCATTTAAAATCTGCCCAGATGTCATTTACAATCTATAAACCTAACCGACCCATTTCTTTAGTGTTTTGTAATTTCACAAGCTGCATTACGAGGATAGCTGTGGTAGCCTAAGAGCAAGCAAAGTCAAGTAGTGTAGGTACCATGGAGTGGAAAAAATGTAGAACTTGCAGCCCGAGCCTGGGCAGCAGAGACAAAACGAGGGACGGAGCACACGCATGTCTCTGAAGCCACCATTGAGCTTCCAGTGCAGATACAAAGCATCCAAGGATTCCCAGTTTATCCGGCAAGTGTAATGTTTCAACAGGAAAAGAGCAGCTCGTGCAAGCTCTACCACAACTCAGATCCTTCATGTAACGAACTGAAGCCAAGGTTGTCAATCACTTTCTCCTAATTTAACTCCGCCTTCTTACCATACAGAATTATAAATAATGATTTCTATGGAAACAATGCAATAACTTTTAAAATGAGACACTGCAGATTAAAAGACAGTTCAAAGAAGGTAATCGAGATGGAAAATAATTTATCTTTTTTTTTTTTTATCAAGGATGGGCCGAACCTCACATCATACCGCAACCAGCCAGCAGAGGTGTTAGGCTTCACTTCTGCAAGAGACACTGCTTTGTCCATTTTTTCTAGTCACTGCATGTGAGCTGGGGTCAAGATCATCAAACACAATTTGGTCCAGGTCTCCACAAGCTTAATCATTAATACAACTAACTTTAATCATTAAATAACAACAATTAACTTGTAGACTAATGTCAATTTTATTGATTACGCAGATGGTAACACTAAACATGCTGGAAATTAGCTAGTAAATTAAAAGGTATTGACCACAGTAGGTCTTTATAATGCCAGTAAGGCACCAGTAAGTGCCTATAATATTTAATTCCTACAATTACTTAAAAATACACCCTGTTTATTATGATTTTGGCAAAAAAGGAAAAAAGCATTGAAATCAAATAGAATTCTTATTGGGGCAAAAAGAAATCCAAAAGAACTGAACAGAGAGAAATAAAACTGATCTCATAGAGCCCTGCTACACATTTCAGAGTGGGTATTAAAACAGTATTAAAGGATTTTAATACCCTAGTGAACACACAACCAGACACAGCTGCTCAGAACACACACCCCTACACACACTTATCAAAAAATTCCCACAGACTGATGGACAGTGTCTGCTCCTTACTGATAAGTGAAGCAAACAGAATCACAGAAACAAAGAGAGTGAGAAAGAAAAGGGGAGAGGAGGAGTTATGAGAGATGAGATAAGAGAGGCACAATGAGAGACAGAGTAAAGAAACCTTCCTGTCATCAGGAAAACGACTGTGATTTTTTTTTTTTAGTGCTTCGGTTCCCAAGATGTCATGTGAGGACATGTAAACTGGATGTAAACAGCAGTCAGTGGAATTACGCTCAGTCTGTAATGGGAAGAAGGGTGTCTTACTTTAATAGTTGTGTATCTGAAAGAGTTAAGGGGTTGAAAACGATTTGTAGTCAAACACTAATCACTCTTGCTCACCTCAATATAACTTATTGTGTTCTTTTGAGCAAGGAGAGCCCGTCAACCTGAATGAGCCAGTATGCTCACTTTGTAATAAACAGGGTGTATTTTATTCATTTTCTTTATTTAGAATGTTTAAAGCATTATATCCCAGTTGCAACGTTCTAATATTAAACTTCTATATTAAATAAAATGATGTTATAAAATAAATAAAATTATTATAACACTATATTACCATCAGTGGCAAGAACTGGGCTTTTTCTGGGATATATGACACGCACATGCACGAACACATGCAAACACACCCACACACACACAAAAACACACACCCAGCCACACACCCACACACACAAAAACACACACCCAGCCACACACCCACACAGAGGATAGTTATTAAAGCATTTCAATAGTTTGCAGGGCTGTGTGTTCTGTGATATATATTGCAATAAAATACAGGACTTTTCACTTTTCTTCAAATGATCACAATTAATTATAATGCACTCATAATGCCCTCTGTGCATCAACAACTGGAGTAAAATAAATACTATTGGACAAATATAATCTGCCTCTGGGAGACTGGGAGGAATTTTCCTTTTGTATCAAGCAAGTTGTAGCATGACATGCCTTGTTTAAGTTGCCTTATGTGACAGTGCATGTCCTGCGATGTGACAACTACAGTCCACAAGGTTCCTATAAAATAACACTAAACAAAAAAGTCTAATTTTAACCCCAAGTTTGTATAATAATTGGCATCTAAAATGGAACAAGCCAAGGCCATTCACCGTCATTTTTGGTTTGTAGAAACATTTTCTAACAATCTTCAAACTCCACCTTCTACCGTCATGCTTTCCTCTCCAGCCTCCTGAAACACACTGAGATTTCTGTTCTAGCCTGTTCTATATGTAGCACAGCCGGTAGGCAGGTCCTGTGGAAAGAAGTGCAACACTGCTCTACAGAAGGCTACAAGACCGAGTGGCACTATTTCAGCAGAATGTGGTTCACATATAATACAGTACACAATACACACACACACACACACTAATTGGCATGCTTTTTAATAAGGGTGAGATGAGAAAGCAGGACTTTTCTAAAGAACAGTCAAGATTATTTAATGGCTTGGGATTGTGTGTGTGTGTGTGTGTGTGTGTGTGTGTGTGTGTGTGTGTGTGTGTGTGTGTTTGTGATTTAGTCTCTAAATCTGCCTAAACGAAAGAAAAGTGAACAGAGGCTCACAGTGAGAGATGGCTCCCTGGGCAACAAGCGTCCCACCAGATCCAGGCAACAAGTGGCAAGAGGGTTGCTAGGAAACCTCTTAACCACAGGGAGCCCTTCAAACACGCTCACACACTCACACACTCACACACTCACACACTCACACACACACACACACACTCACACACTCACACACTCACACACTCACACACTCACACACTCACACACACACACACACACACACACACACACACACACACACACACACACAGCTGAATCTAGCATGCTTTAACTCCTTATATGCCAAGACATTGTACAACATCTGTGACTTGAAAGACATCAGCTGTGAAAAACAAATCCTTTAAAACCATCATCCCTCATTATCAACAAAAAGACAGACCTCCCAAACAGACAGACACACCCACACATACATTTTGACAACCCTCAGCCGACAGGTATATGGTATTATGCAAGGCCGAAAGACAGATCCGGACGGGTTACTATCCTGACTCAAATTAATCTGTAACTAAATTTAACCTTTAAAATGAAACATACTGTCCATCTCAGGGACAGGATTCCCCTCACTGCAGGACATCGACCACACCAGGGCCACAAGGAGGGCAGTTATCAGGGACAGCACAGACCCCCAACACAGCCTCTTTACACTCCTACCATCAGGCTGATGCTACAGGAGCATAAAGTCCAGGACAACCAGACTCAGAAACAGTTTCTACCCACAAGTCGTTAGGCTTGTGAATGATGCCCACACATTGATCCTTACCATCACTCTGACTTTCTCTCTCACGCTCTCACACACACTCACACACTCACACACTCACACACTCACACACTCACACACTCACACACACAAAATGGAACTATACACCCTAGAAATCATTACATATTTATTGTGGCAATATGCACAAAGCACAATACTCTTTGCACAATACTGCCATATTTTGCACAATAATATTAAGCAATATTAACTGTATCTAGCCTTCTATTTATGTCTGATTCATGTATATAGTGTCTACTGTCCAGTGTTTGTCTGTAGTCATAATGTATGAGTGTTGAGGGACAAAGTAAGAATTTGATGGTACAGTGTATCTGCCTGTTTACTGTGCATATGACAATAAACTCCTGAATATGGAATTGGATAGTAATGAATCTCAGAAGGGCATTAGGTTTAGAATTTAGAAAAAGAACTGATCATATTTTAACAAACAAACAAACAAATAAATAAATACATAAATAAATAAGGATCATATCAGTCGTGATTTATCCATTTGTTTGAAAAAGTATCTCGGTTTTACGGCATCACAGTTTCACAATTTCCAATTTTGCTTCTACTCTCTGTTTTCTACCCATTTTTGCGCAGATGCTGAATAATGTGTGTGCATTTGCACATATGTGTCAGCAATGGGTACAGCTTAAAGTAGATGAACAGATTCATTACAAGGGGTGTCCACAAGCATTTGGACATACAGTGTGGAAAGAGTAAAAATCTGCACACGGTGAAGCTCTTTTGAACTATTTCATCCAGCGATTGATTATTTTCATTATGGATGAATCTGCTGATTAGTTCCTCTAATAATTAATTGATTACTTCTTTGTTTAAAACTCTGAAAATAGATGTATTAAGCAGACGCATACAGTTCAATAATCAGTTTATACACCACAGTAAACAGTACAACAGTACACACTGCAACCCTGCCACACTTCTGCTGCAGTATTAACATTCCTGGAGCACATTAATATAATAATAAACAGTATATTCCAGCGTGATGACATTTATTGCTCCTATAATAAATGACATCACAGTATTTCTTGCCTGTTCCTCTTATCAGATGTTCAAATAAGCAAACATTGTGACCTGTTCTGTGTTGTGAAAATATAAACACTACCATAACATTTTTAATTCTTTCGTCCAGCCCTACAGTGACCTGTGCACAGAAATACAGAAGGCAGTGCGAGACGGAGAGCACACGGGTGCAGTGTTCCAGCTAGGAACCCTGTGGTCTGATGATCCGAGAGCTACTACTAACAAAACTAATTTACTTAAAACAGGTAGTCAGACATGTTTATGCATATTTGTAAATGAACTGGAGAAAAGGGGGGGGTTGGGGATGTTTTCATTTCCCCTCTATGTTTAGGAAAACAGTCAGATTCATTTATTATGTCATTATTTTGACATACCAGAAACAGAAGGGAAAAATTAACTATAATTTGAATTAATGTCATCACACAGGTCTGTGTTTACATAGAAAGTGGGCAAGAAAGAGAGGGACACAGAGAGAGAGAGAGAGAGAGAGAGGGACACAGAGAGAGAGAGAGAGAGAGAGAGAGAGAGAGAGAGAGAGAGAGAGAGACAGACAGAGAGAGGGAGAGACAGAGAGAGGGAGAGAGAGTGAAAATGAGAGAGGGAAAAAGAGAGAACTTCATTAAGGCCCTAAAAGGAAAGTAAAAACTTTTTAGCCGTCTAGTCCAACATTCCAACATTCATCTTCTCCTCTCCATGGAAACGTCTTTTCCCAGGATGGAGAGAGTCCCAGGGGGTGGGCAGTGGGTGTGTGGTAGGTGTGTGTGTGTGTGTGTGTGTGTGTGTGTGTGTGTGTGTGTGTGTGTGTGTGTGTGTGAGAGAGAGGGGGGGAGAAGAGTGGTGAAAGAAGGGTAAAGGGGGTTCAGGGTGACTGCCCCAGTGGCTGCTGCTAAACTGCATGAAAGAAAGACAAAGCACAGATCGAGGAAGAGAAGGAACAACTGCACGTTGAGATGTATATTTGCACGATGGGCAGAGAGCACTGGAATATACGAGAAAGCGAGAGAGTAAGTGGAAAAGTGAAAAATAAAGAGTTTACTAGTGCAGTCTACACCTTTTCACAGGGTTCAATACATTCCAACTAAGCAACAACTTGCAGAAGCAGAGGAACATCAAGCACTTGCTGCCCCAGAGCGAAACACCACCACTCAGCACAAATCAAACGTCAAGCCTTAGATCATCGGCAAACTCCTCTCGTACACCCTCGCAGACTAAAATACAGATGTTCATTACAAACCCACTCACACACCTGTTGCTACATGTTCTTGCGAAGCTCAGAAATATTGCTGATCTGTTAAAAGTACAGTATGAAACGTGAGTCACAGCATACTTGGAAAAGAAAGAGAAATAGAAAAGGAAAAACTGATAAACACCTATTAATGAATGCATTCATCTACTTTAACTTGCACACAGATGTGCACAGACAGCTTGTCTAGTCCCTGTAGGGAAGTATGTCCAATAGAATAGGACTAAACCCGAACCATCTGGCACCATTCCTAAGACAGCCTGGTCTAGATGGGTGTAAAGCCCCCCAGCATGGAGTTGTTCTCTGGAAAGATGGTGCTCCATCCAGTATGTATGGGATGAGTTGGGGACTTGGGGGTGATCTTCTCATTTGCTTCAAACACTGCATTCTGGTGACTAAAATTATGATTTAGGCACACACCAAAAGGTTGTTGGAATACATAATCTTACAATAATCTTTCTAAGTATGACTGTACTGATGATACATGTAAGTGAATACAATATTACTGTGAAAGGATAAGTTTATTGGGGAAAACTGTAGAAATGATAGGAGGCAACCAGGACACAAGACGAGAAACGGTTGAACATGCAGGCGTATGGGTTTTGTATGGTATCCTGTGCCACACTTGCTCACATATGATGCAGCTGCGACTGTAGATCCTGCACACTTGTAGGCTGATGAAGCTGACGTCCCAGCTGGTCCTCAATCGACAATAAAAGCTCAATCGGTGTTAAATCTGGTGGAAACATTCCTGGGAAGCCCTTCGTGTGTGTGGATGAGCATTAACCTGTTGAAAAATGCTGGTTGGAAGCCCTGCCATGAGAAGTGACGTGGTCGTCAGATGTCCTGCACCATCACAATGCAGGCAGCCTGCATTTACATATCTGTCTGAGACAAAACTACCTACCAGGTTTTGCAGCAATTCCATCTGGGTATGTTGTGTTTTTGTACCAGGGTAGTTTGCCCTGTGCTAATTGATGGGATACCTGCTTCTGGTAAGTATCTACACTAGCCTCAAAGCTCCAGTGCAAACTAATAACTAACTTTTCTGCAACAGCACAGGTAAATTAAACAAATCAGTTTCTCCAGCACATGCAAACACAACACAACGTCTCAAGTTTCAAATATCCTGCACCTTCACCCAGCACACACCTTAGACCCAGCAACAGCTGGGCTTCTGCTGCTGTGCACCAGCAGAGATATGTGCACTCATCCTCCCTCCTCTTGCCTCACCCTCTCCCCCACTTTCTATTCACTGGCCTTTTCAACCTCCACTTCAACAAAGGCACAAAGAAGGCTGCAAGGCTTTCTCTCTTTTACCCCCTGCAGAGAGGGGGCTGCCGACAGAAGAGCGACACACACACTCGCGCACGCACACACACACACACACAGAGGAATGAACATGTGGGTACACACACACACACACACACACACACGAACATGTGGGTACACACACACACACACACACAGAGTTCACACCCTTTAAGGTTCTCAATGCAAATCTACACTGCAGTTACTCACAATCATTAAACATCAGGAGCCTGCAGGGGCAGCTCTACTGGCTCTAACACTGAGGGGTGAGAAAGAGTGAAAAACAAGGGGTGAGAAGAAGTGGAAGAAACCATACTGACAGTAATTTCCTCACATTCACACACACATACTGTTTGCTTACTGTACATATTGATATAAAAACACAGATACAGCACAATATATGATTACATGAGGTCGTTTCAAATAACCATTAAACTGGTTACTGGTTATTGTGATTCTGGCATTTAATATACTGATATTCCGATATGCAAATGAGCCCAGGGGTCTCCAACTGGTGGACGGCAGAACATTTGCTAAGAAAGACTTAAATATACAAATAAATAACACCATTTGTATCCCATGGATAATAGTTGGGTTTTTTTTCTGGCAACTTGACCTCTGCTGTGGTCAAACTGCGCTGGCCATTTTCTCACCAGTCCAAGTAAGAAGAGGATGCCGAAGCTGAATTGAAATGTAACACTCAGCTTGTCCAGTACAAACCCCCTTCAGCTGAAGAATGTAGGTCATTAAGTAAATAAACTACAGATACACCCACATAGAAATCTCTGGATCAATTATTTTAATGAAATAATCAAAAAAACACGTTCTGTTGGAGGCAGGGATGATGAATCCACCACCACCAAGCAAGAATCAGTGTCTGGAGCAACGTGCCCGGAAGCTCCTTGTGAGATATGTGGCGACACACAATCAAATGAGGCAATAAAGGCTTCAAAACAGAACAAATGATTGATTGCAACCATACCAGCAACTGTGGTCATATTGAAAGTGCAACTGTTTCTGCTGAAGACTCTAACCACAAACAGTTAGAAGATAAGCTCTGTCTGAGAAGACCACACAGCTTCCTTTCTCGGCAGAGACCGTAGGTGATATAAAACATAAGGTAGTCAGTTGCTGGGGTTTCAACAACAAGAAGGCCACGCTCTTGGTTTGTGAGTGACATAAGTATATAACAATCAGCCATAACAATAAAACCAGCTGCCTAATACTGTGTACATCTCCCTTGGTGCTCGTCAAAGCATGGAACATCAGAAAAGCAGTCGTTTCAGCAGGTCTTCTGTGGGATCAGGCTTGACAAGTGAATCTACACTTGCTATGCACATTAATGAGCCTAGTGCACCACTAATGCACCAGACCATTTTGGAGATGCTCCTACCCAGTCATCTAGACATCACAATTTGTATGCTTGCTCAGTTGGGTCGCTGATGTACTGAAGTCTCGGAATGAATGCATACCAGAAAAGCAGGACAGCATCGTACTGTAGTAATGAAGGGAAGACTGTCTGGTTTCACTTGAATGCGAGTCCACCTGCAGAGAGATGCTGGCTGACCCCAGCCCAGGGTTTCAGAGTTATGAGGACAAAGTCACTGCTGGCAGCCGGTCACAAATCTCACATACATGACTAACATCTCACTTCATTCATCTCAAATTAGTGTGAGAAGACCAACGTCTGGAGCTTGTAAATGTTAGTCCGACTAAAAAGCATGTTTGTGGTAACATTTAATCACCATCCTGATCAAAGTCAAAGCTGAAATGTCATGAATAATATTATAACAGTAAGATACACTTTCTGTATTGTGTACAACGTTGGTACATCATAGAACATTGTCTAACTGCATGTTCATCTACAAAAAGAGCATAATTAGTTCTGTTTATTTGGATTCATAGCAGTGTGTGGGGTTTTACAGGTTATGACGTTTGATGAAAGCCAAAAAGAAACATTAACAGTAATAAAATTGAGAAAGAACAACCAGAGTTTACATGAGAGTGAACTTTTCAGAAACACAAAAACAAGAGGCCTGCACTCATTCTGTAATTTACAGCAAGTATTTACAGGCCAGATTCTGCAGATCTAAGATCTGTGAGGTATGCAGGACAAGTTACAGCTTTAAAAACATGCAAAACAACTAGAAAATCTACCACAGATAACCTGGCAATATGATGTGTATCAAAAAACAGGGGTTATAATTCAATAGATTGTGTTATACTGTGATACTGTAAGCAAGAGGATATATTGCAATTTTATTCAGTCAATTTTTATCTGTCAAACACAGCGTGAGCATAAAATCTGAGTAAAAGAATGGTTGACTTTTAACCAAGCAGAACAGTGGGATCTGCAGACAGAGCACAACACTGCTATCCTAGGACTCTAATCTCCAGCTCCAATGCAACAGCTAACAGACGCCTGTGCCAACCAGCATCGGACTGAGTAAGATGGGAGGAGAGTGTGCCTTTATGTGGCTTTTAAAACTCAAACGATCCAATGCTTTCGAGATAATAAAGAGACTTGAGACGCGACTGTGACTTCATCCACTGTTGAAAACCCTTCTAACCTAAGACGTCATGTGATCACAGCTGATGCGTTCTGTATGTGAACGGAGGAGGTATTCTGTGCCGCAGATATGAATCTTTAAAGACAGCGTACAGCTTTAGAATAATTAAAACATAATGTTGAGAGCTTTCCAGAAATATCAAAGGCACTGGAGGGTCTGCAAGGTCTGCATATTCTGCTACTCATCAAAATACAGCCTCATTTGCATGATCTGAATAATGAAATCGATTCTGTATGTAATTAAAACCTAATCTCCAAATTCTCTGTGAAGTTCTGTGAGGAAGAGACGAAGGGGAGCAATTCAGTGTTGATGTCAAGCTCTTCAACTGTGCACAAAAAAAAAACCCATCAGAACCGAAAAAAAAGAAAGCTCTGGAAGGCATAAAGGAGGTTTCAAAGTTCTCCGGGCTCAGTTCAGTTTCAAACACACACACGAACCTCACACGCCAGCCAAGAGCAGAACCTTCGAGTTGCTAGGGTGAGGACTCTCCGAAAATCCCACTAAATGCTCTTGTCTTTTTCCCACCTGACTCACATCTCCCTCTCTCTCCCTGTCTGTTCACACTGTTCACTGCAGTGTGCTCTGAAACAGGCTTTTTATAGCGGGCCAGATTGTCCTGGTAACCATTCCTGAGTGACAGGGCCTTTCGTTCTTCCCCACAATGCAGCAACAAAACCCCACAGGTTTGTGGGATACACTTCAACCAAAAAGCAAGTGTCTGGAAGAAAATAAAGATTATCAGTGAAATCTCCCACAGTTCCGGAGTCTACTAGAATGTTCAACACTCCGCATTCCTCCCGATATGATAAAGAGCATGTCAGGACAGGCAGTTTGGTGATGAAAGCATTGCAAAGAAATGTGAATATCAGCATCTCTTTGCATTTAATATTCATTTAAAAATATTTCAAGCTGCACTTCCAGACCTACGGTGTTTGTCCTGCACAACTAAGCCACTGCCCTTTAATGGGTTAAAAAATGTGGTATTTTTAGATGCATATAAAACTGTGGGCCATGCAGATAACAATAACCACCCAATACACCAGTAGGACCCCAATTTGTTTACTGTACTATAGTAGCTACATGTCCAAAAGTCTGTGGACACTGCTTCTTGTTAGTAAACTTAGCTGCACCCTTTGCTGACAGAGGTGTTCAGATGCAAATGCATACAAAGCTTAATTAAGGTTAAAATACCCAGAGAAAAAAAAAAAAGAAAATGACCAGTTGAGAAGAAACCACAGCCAAACACAAGCCACAGGTCACCATTCTTCATGCCTTTAGTCAGCTAGACGTGTTAAACACCCCTCCAGTGTTGAGCTACAGAGCAGTGGAACTGTGTTCTCCAAACTCTGTGATCCAGAGCTCCCTCACTAATGGTATTGTGACTGATTGCAATCATATTCTAACAGCC
The DNA here is from genome assembly GCA_034509495.1 of Acestrorhynchus altus. NCBI lineage: Eukaryota > Metazoa > Chordata > Actinopteri > Characiformes > Acestrorhynchidae > Acestrorhynchus > Acestrorhynchus altus. The sequence goes on along the minus strand of CM067504.1, from coordinate 6,157,641 downwards.
ATGTTCTAATATCTATTGGAAAGTTGTCGCACAAGAATAGAGGCCATTACTGCCGCAAGGGTAGGGCACACCTCTGATGAATACTCTCGATTTTGCAAGAGAAAATGCAACGGTGTGTAACGGTACGTGTGTTCATACGGAACCGTTACGGAGAATCCGTGGTATCCACAATTAGTGTAAATATGGGAATTTCACAAACCTCCACACCACGCCCACAAATATTTGACCAATATTCTGTCTTTTAACATGAAATTACGGTGGACTGGATGAGGACGATGTGTCAGCGTGTTCACTGTGTTTCCAAACACACCAAAAATGCAAACGTTTACAAAGTACTGCACAATTAACAAAGTACAGGCTTCGTTAAATGTATCAGAGGGGGCTCTTTATGCCTCCAGACAGAATAAACTGTAACTTGCACAACTGTCTGTTCAAATTAAACGAGAAGAAACATACAGAGACATTATGTGTAGTGCCTGGTGGGCTACTGCACAAAACTGCTTGATTTAAAAGAAGCAAGAAGCCCGAGAACTGAGACAAACAAGTGCAGCCATCTAAAGACCTGCTCCAGGATCAGTGTGTTCAGCAGCAAGATTACAGCCTGATTTCATCAGTGGCAGGGGAGCTGCTCAGTGCTCTGGAATCCAGCTGAACAGAACCGCTTAAGTCCCCCAAAGCCAGAGAACACCAGGAGTGCTGCTGCTGGTTAAAACACAACCAATGAGCTTTAGCATTTGGAGACAGACTGAACTTTCAATTGGTGTGCTTGGGAGCTTGTGTTAAAGTCCCCTGATCTTTGCTTTCGCATATTGGGTTCTACAATAGACTGCAAACAAGTGACCTGCCTGTGTGCATTTGTGTCTGCATTAAGGTTCATTACTGTTCTCCTGTGCACCTTGCTGCCTGCTGCACTTTATACCCCTGTGGTTCTCAGGCCTTTTAAAGAGAGCAGACACTGTGATAAGATTACACTGCAAAAAGCAGAGCAGTGTAATTAAATAGAGTAGTTAATCTAGATTTTAATCTGGAGACCATGTAGAGAGGCCAGAACTCATTACGTCAACCCGGTGGCATGAGCTATCTGCATATCTGCTCTCTAAATGGAACTCATGGAGACTGATAACAGGTAGACATCCAAAATTGCTCAAATTAGGGAAAAGCATTAATGGCATAAGACAGGAAAAGAAAAAGAGATCAGAATAATTCAGTAACAGCAACAATCAAACATTGAGGCCTGAAGAACATTGATTTTCCTGTAGCTATGATGCATCTTAACGTCTGGGATAAATGCTAGAGTTTCTCAGCCTATGGGCTGGGGACCACCAGTGGGCCATAATGCACTCCCGTGGTCTCCAGAGTGGAAATGGCACTTTATATCACAATCACCAAGGAAAATATGATATAGTATAAACGAAATCAAGAGATTGTGTTGACATGGGGTCTTACAGACATATAGAGACAGCTTTTCGACAGAATTAGAAAAGACCACTTTTTATTACTAGAAAAGCTACATTTGGGATATTTTTTAATGAAGACATGCTTTTTTAAGATGTTGCTCGGGCACAAAGTCTCGTGTTTTCAGGCACAAACCGTTTTCAACAATTCAACAACATTTTTTCTTGTGGGTTGCTATGCTTTCTAGCTAAAAAACAGGTGGGCAATAAATGTAGGCATAATATTTTAAGACATTTTCACAATACATTATATTTATCCTGATAGCCATACACACATCCAGCATGGCCAGACATTTCAAGTGAAACCCCCCCCGGTGTGTAAAATGTTCGAAATAAAAAATGAAATGTTGGAATTGAATGAATGAAGTTACATTTTATAGACCTTACTAGATACCCCCAAGGATGCTTTACAATCAGCATTCTTCACAAACACACCAGTGAGAAGCTGCAGCCACACACACACGAGAATTTAGAGTAGCCAACTGACCTGCTATCAAGGTCTTTGGAACGTGGGAGCAAACCACGTTCTCAAAAGATACAGGGACTCCACCCAAGACAATGGGACAAAGCATCCAAGTTTTCCCCCACACCTTCCACTCACGTGTTAATGTGAAAATGTGGGACCTTTTTATTTTACTTTTCTTCACCTTCCTTATACAGCCTCTTATCTTCCACATCTTCAACACTTTTCCTCCAGTGTCGTGGTTTCAAACAGTGTCATGCTGCAAGCTTCTCCCAGTGATCACGGCGTACACACAGACCTTATCACTGTTTGCAATGAAACGATGCAATGCTTTAATAGGACTCTTAAGCCCATGTTAAGAAGAATCTAATCCAGAAGCAGTGTCTGTTTTCTCTGGGTTCTACTGACACTTCAACTCCAAAGCAGCTCCTCCCACATCAGCACCCTTTCTCACTGCAGCTCCTCAAAGATAAGGTGTTTGAATTCACACAAGTGCTCCTCCTTCCAGTCCTCAACAAGTGGCCCCCGGCCCAGCGACACTCCGAGGGTGTTAGAACCTAGTGTTTCATCTGATAACAGATGTCAGTAATTAGATACTCTTGTGTATTTAGAGCAACAGATGTGAAAACAGTTCATTCAACTTCTTATTAACTTGCTGACACATTTCGGCGACATGTAGGTCCGATCTGTTTAAATCCTGTTGTTCCAGTGACCTACATTGACAGTAAAGCCTCTGATTAAACTGCGAGCTGAGGATAAATAACATGAATGGCCACTTCACTGAATAAAACCTGTGGGTTTGCCAGCAGCATCTTGTGCAGCAAAGTTCCAAGTTCTCTCAGCAGAACTCCACGGTGTTCTTCTGTAATCATTAAGAATTAACTGCCAGGGCGAGCAGAGTGTTCGGTTCTTAGCTCATTCCCTCCTTTCTGTATTTTCCATGTCGGGCGGGTTGAAAGGTGAAAAGCCCTCTCTGTCTCGCCACCTCCACCCCCAAATCTGCCAATCTAATAGGCTTGCTTTTAGTTCACAGGTCAGAACAGGTCGAGGCTTCCGAGGTCAAATGGCAAAGATATAATGGTAGCATTTATACTAGGGGTTAAAGTTCATTTAACAAGTCAAGACCACTTTCCCACTCTCAGAGTCAGACATTGTCCAGGTGTCAGAGACGAGCAAACATGACGGTGAACATGAAGGCAAAGATAAGCACTTACACACATGCATGCATGCACACACACACTGGGGCCGCCTGTAGTATTCCGTATGGTACGTTACAAATACCCATGTTTACCAATAGTCACATTTCCTTTGAAATGATTTGCGAAGGTTATACGCAGTTATGAAATATGTTGTGAATAGTTGCGTTTCCATCCACTACAGTTCTCTTAATAAAGATGACGTGGGTTACCGTGAATGGGAGCAGCATCCAAACCAGCCGAATTCAGAGATTTAACTCAGTGTTTTAAAAAAGTTTGCAGGCTTTTTATTCTTATGTTGTTTGCACTTCAGTTCACCATATGCAGGACAAGCAGTGGCCACTTAATGCTGAACTCTCGATGCCTCTCCAACAACGATCACCAGACAGTGCAAACACTATCCTGGAAGAACGTAGCGTAGAGGCGTTTTTCAGGTGACCTTTGGATTCGGCACTTCAGAAAGAGGAAAGCAGGCTTTGAAAGTTGTGTTGTGACTGGACCGTTCTTAAGAATTTGCAATTTCCCTCTGGGATTAATGAAGTAAAGAAAATAAAGAAAATAACGACTCAATGTCGTAAAAGAACCATTTCTGGATTTTTGGAGTGTGAAGCCCTTTCGGACTGACCGTGCAAAGAACCTTTAAATTGGTGAACAACCTTTACATGCTTCCTACAGGAAGGTTCTTTACACTCATACATCTCTATTACAAACATGATTCTATACAGAGCCCAAAGTCCACTACAGCTTCACTCAAAGAACTTTCAGAATCATCTAGATTTAAGAGTGTAGTTAGGAACATTAACCGAAACTGACCATTAGGAGACAGATGTTCCACTGAAAGGAGACACAATTTATAAGGTTTTCTAAATATCCTGACCAGTCAGACAAAAATAGCAACTATTCTGTCAATCATTGGAGACACAGCAAGTCCACTATTAACACTAACCTCTGGACCCAAGCTGTTGTATCAGAGCAAGGGTCCCAGTGCTTTTCTCTGAGTGCATTGGTTGCCCACCAATGATGCAATGGCAGCACTCTGAAAAGGGGTGGTGACTGGTTTCACATGTATCAGAGGAGGCTAGTTTTGGGAGCATCTTGTGTGATGGGTAAGAGTCGTAATGGGGCAACTGGCAAGTTCTACTTCCAAAACGCTGATGTATGAAATGCGACACGATATAATGAAAGTATGATGTTAAAGTATCAGTATATAATTGTAACACCAGAAACAAAGCAGGCTGTATTTCTAAATAACGTACCTAACCTTCAGTGTAATTAACCTTTCATTTAATGAACGAGACTGTTCTCCATGGAGCGTTATACCTCCAGAAACCAAACCATTTCCACAAACACCCCACTCACATTCTTTTTTTGTTTAATTATTAAATTGTACACAGACGGTAACCTGCTTAACAGATACAATATTGCAATATGGTAATATTTTAGATCTTATACAAAATATATTGCAATATACCATTATTTTTTTATATATTGCCCAGTCACACTATGATGCTTTGTATATTCATAAAACTCAGCAATAAACGTTTAGGCAACACTGAGCTGCAACATTAAAATGCATCTGTGACTTTAATGAAATAAACATTGGGGTTATGCAAAGTGGTAAAAATATCATTAAACTTTAAGACATTTTCATGACCCAGGGTATTTATCACAATACTCTGACATGCGGAAAAGAATGCAGCTCTAATGACAGGTTCTTAATGACACCCTCTCATGCTGAGTACAGTGATTTATATTCAAGATGTGCTTCATTTCATCCAATTAAACAGGACTAATTACACTCTGTAATGACAGTCACAGTTCAAAATCCACAATATGCTCAGAAAAGTATATTAAATGTACCATAAGATTTATCACAATATAGTAAAAGCTGTCACATTGGCCACCCCTAGTCTACTTAAGTGTGATGTGAACTGAGGCAAAGTCTGAATGTTTACATTTATTAATGTTAATGCACTCACAAATCAGATATCTTCTTTGACCCACAATTGCATGACGTTCCATGATGTGAAAAAAATTAATGCCAGGTCAAAAGAAAGAGTACGTAAATAAAAAACATTAACAAGAAGCAATGGATTACATTTTAAATACAGACATCACATCATTTTAATGCAAAATTTCACCTTTATCAACTACATGAATATTTTAAATATAACCCTTATTCATATCAGAGGATCTGCCAACAATCGAATCCAGATGTTTCTGAATATCATAAACTCATCTGAGTGTAAATAACTGCACCATGCCGAAATACAGTAGTCTGCTTATTCATCCATCCTTTGGGAAAGTTAGGCACGGAACATGCATAGTTCTCATTACTGGCCATTACTGAGGGGATGTATGGAAAATATTGAGGAACGATGACCCAGTTTTTTTTCCGAGGAATGAACTGTGATCAGACAGAAGCCTGGGATTCCCTGGCTGAAGGCTTTTGTGTGCCGTTAAGCTGTCATTTCATTTCATTCCATTTCAGCTGGGAGGATATCAGCCCAGGACCAGATGGTTATAGGTTCAGGAATGGTAATGTACTAAAGGAGAAAGATTGTTGTGACACCCTCAGTAATAACATTCAGCCGAGCAGGGTAAACGAGCTGACTTCTCCCAGAAACAACACACACACACACACACACACACACACACACACACACACACACACACACTTCTCTTCATCCACTCTCATTTGCGAATCTCCCTACAGGCCTAATTTCAACTCAAGGCCCATAGCGGAAAAAAAATACACCACCCCCAACTCTCCAGCGTGCGCACGCGCACACACACACACACACACACACACACACACACACACACACACACACACTACAGTATGCAAGACAGGAGCTCTTGGTGATATGCTAATTCCTATCCCTTCTCCTCTCAGTGCCTGGATAATAACTTCCCTTCCAAATACATTATCCCTTTCAGGATGAGAGGCACTGCGGAGAAGAGCTGAGCAGTATGGGTCATTTTCAATATTGCAATATTTACAAAATCTATTAAATATCATGACAGCAGATGTTATACAAGTTTAACAACTTACCACTATAACACCATATATTAAATAATGTACTGCAAACATTACCATAAGATATTTTGATTGGGTTACTTTGTTCTCGTGCCCCCAATTTCATTTGCAGAAAAGCAACATAAGGTTTATTATATTCAGAACTACAGAGGTTATATATTTTGAAAACAAGCCAAATCCCCCAGCAGAAATCTTACATTGCAGTAAACTGTGAGCTATGTGGTTTTTCATAAAGCATACTTTTTATCTTGCCAGATAACTTAAGCCCAAAGGTAGGAATTGTGCAATAGCAGTGTCCACTTATTTCCTTTTGGACATGCTTGACGTGGGTCTCAGGTTAATCAGACTACACTGAGAAACCCTGCTTCCTAAAACTTGCTTTCTGGCCTGTCAGGATACCAGAGAGAAGTGCACACAGAACTGTACAGCATCGTGCCTCCAGAAACGAAGCAGCTTTGCCATAAAAAACCTGCTTCCCATGTTCTTTTTGGGAATCAAATCGTACATGTAAACATAAAGGTGCTCATACACTGGGGAATCTGTCCTCTGCATTTAACCAATCCCTGCAGTGAAACACAGACATACAAACTAGTGAATTCACATTAGGGTGCAGTGAGCATACAAGCCCGCAGTGGTGGGCAGCCAGCACTATCCATGGTGCCTGGAGAGCAGCTGGGGTGATAAATTCCTTGCTCAGGGGCACTTAATTCGTGTACTATATACAGATGGTAACCTGAGTAACAGATACTATATTACAACATGGGGGCAAGGCATGATGGAAGTGCCCTTGAGTGAGTGAAGTGCCCTTAAGTGCACTTAACTCCCAAGCGGCTCCCCAGGCACCGTGGAAAGGGCTGCCCACTGCTCCAGGCACATGCGCTCACTGTTCCTAGTGTGTGAATTCAGTAGTGTGTGTGTGTGTGTGTGTGTGTGTGTGTGTGTGTGCGCGCATGGGGTAAATGCAGAGGACAAATTCCCCCATGTGCAGCACAGTGGATCAATATGGGCATTTTTAAATATATATCAATATTTTTGATATACTTCCCAGCTCTATTATGATGCTTTCATACTTTCAAATACTTTGTGACCTGTCTGGAAAGCAGAATGATGTGCACATCGGCACACAGTACCTCGCTGCTTTCCAATGAAAAGCACGCATCTCCATAATGCAAATGCAAAATGCAAAAAAATGCTTTTAAATGTTAAATGGAAGTGAATGTATAAGAGTTGACTCTGAGTTCTTTATTTGTCTGTTCATCACTGACAGTGTTCAGGGCAACTACGGGCTTTGAACCAGACAGAAAACTAAAAATGGACAAACAGGAGACGGTTTGTCATGGGACGGAAGTGATATGAATATTACATGGGTAGAAATCTCATTTTCAAACAGACAAATTTCCAAAAATGGACAGACTGGAGCCCCTTTCACGTTCCCCTGGGTTTCAGTGTTACTGGTGGAGCACCTTTGCTCTCTGAACCAAACAACACTATTAAAAAGTAGATTTATGACTGTGGCCACGCCCACCGGAGGTCAGCACACCTGTGTCATTCAAACCAACAGCACAGGCACAGCGTTAGGCTCCGCCCACAAGCGCAAACAGCGCTCACTCGACTGCAGGACAAACCAGGAGAAACGAGCAGAAACTCGCATAAACGAGCTCGTTTTCATGCTTCTATTCACCTGGAAGGTCTGACAGTCGCGTGGTCTGCCCGGGGGAAGGTTTCAGTGTGGGGTAAAGCGTGGGAAACAGTTTAAGAGTGTTTAAAACACAGTTTCAAACAGTTTCAGGTCAAAGCTTGGAAAGTTTTCAGCTCCCCAGCAGAGAAACCTCACTCCTGAATAATGAAGAAGCAGATGAACCCGATCCGACCCTGAGCAGGAGCTCGGTGGGCTTCAGAAGCCCCTGAAAGCAGTTTAAACCCAGTCTGGACTCACCTCGACTCTCAGCTGTGGCTCCACGATCTGCTGCCTCTGCTCCTGATCCCAGACTGAGACTGAGCTGGGCTGAGCTGGGTGGGGGTGGTGGAGGGGGTGCAGTAGCAGCAAGTCCACCAGCTTATCCAGTTCACCCAGCTTCCAAATCCCAATGATTCCCAGAAAATACAATTCCAGAACTTTTTTCTTTTTATATTATTTCCCAATTAGTCTGAAAGAAGAAGCCCAGCCTATCCTCTCCGCTCCCAGCCTTAATCCTGCTCCTAAAAACTAGTTAAAAAGTCTCGCGAGGCGGCAGGTCCTCCTCTCCCACGCGCTGTAACAGAACAGCGACTGTAGAGGCTCTGATTGACCTGCGAAGGGCACCCCCCCCTCTCTTAAAGGGGGAGGGGTCTTCTGCAGCACGCTGGTGGACGCCCCACCCCCCACACAACTGTGCGCCAATGTCTCCAGTCACCAATCCAGTTCAGTTGTTCATGCAGGTTAAGTTTAGGTTATATACCATCTGCCATAACATTATGAACACCTCCATGCTTCTAGTTCATATCCTTCTCTGCATCCTCTGTTGGCCTCCTTTCACACTGATCTTCAATGGTCAGGACCCCGCAGGACCACCACAGAGCAGATGGACTGGCCAAAAATTATGGTGGTCCGCTATGGGTGTGGGATGGTGAGAGGGTGTCCAGAGACCCACCCCTCCCCTTCCGACCGGTCGACCAAATGAAATGGATCAAAAGAAAAAATTGTTATGATCTGGTGGGTGTGGGTACATCAGCAGCAGTGCTGCTGGAGTGTTTAACCCCCTCAGTGTCACTGCTGGACTCATATTCCACCAGACACATCCAAACAAAAGGTTTCCTGTACGCAGTGTCCTCTGAGCACTGATGAAAGAGCGAAGGATGACAGAAACACAATGTCTTTGACATCAAAAAGATGGAGTCTAATTGAGTGGTCAGTGAGCAGACATAGTGTTTAAACACTCCAGCAGCACTGCTGTGTCTTGTCCAGTCATAGCAGCACAATACACACCATGCCAGGGCCACTGCAGGGCTGTGAATGACCCACCACCAGTAAAGTCCCCATTAACACCCTTCATTTCAGAAGCAGGTGTATAAACGTTTGGTCACAAGAAGTTCTCTCTCTCTCTCTCTCTCTCTCTCTCTCTCTCTCTCTCTCTCTCTCTCTCTCTGTCTCT
>CM067504.1:6111568-6146568 GCA_034509495.1 Acestrorhynchus altus | reverse complement strand
TGGGCCATTCCCCTCTTTAAATCCCTGCAGACCCATACCAAGCAGTCCTGGTCTGCTGTTTGGTCAGTGTTGTGAGTTATAGAGGATGAAATCAGAACATCATCAAATCACACTGGTTTTGTTTACATGTCAGAATGTCCCCCAGTCAGGCCTGGTGTCCACTCTCTGGCCAGTCCTTGTTTACATGCTTTCTGCATGTGTTAACCACAAGCTGGACCAAGCTGGTTGACCATCATCACCAAGTGTGACTACAGTCAGAGGCCACATATATGATATCTTGAGAGCTGACCAGCTCGCTGACCATCGTAGGGGATGGTTGGTCTGGATGACCAGCTTTTTTCGGCCACCTTGAGCACGAAAGCGTCAACGCTGGCTTAAACCGTCCGAAACCAGCTACCAATTAAAGTTTGTCTTCAGCTGGATTTAAGTCACCCAGAAACGCATTCCTTAAAGTTTTCTGGCTGGTCAGCAAACCCGACTTGCACATCGTTTTCATCCGTGGTAGTAAGGGGACAATCTCCCACAAATATGTCCATGATTTTGTAAAACAGAGATGTAGATCAGAACTGCTCTTCTGAATCAAAGCTTTGTAGAAATTCTGACTTTCACAATTTGCTCTACAGTTGATGTTAAAACCCACTGTCCTTCATTTGCTCAAATATTTGTCCAAACAAATTGCAAACGTAATGACCATCCAACAATATTTAGGTCTTTTAAACAAGATGCACATGCACAGAATGTACTTTAACTTTTAGATTGGGAACGTAATCAGATGCAGATGTTTACATGGCTATTATTCTTCTATTTATTGGATTCTTTGAAGGATTTACCATCTCTTTCAATCTGATAGAAATTGTAACAGGAATGGCCTCAGTTGGGCTACTCTGTTTTGATTCTAACTGAGCATTTGGTCAAATTATTAACAGATTATTAAGGTGCATGTAAACGTATCTTGACTTGGACTTGTCATGTATTCAGCATATTAGAGCCACATGCAATGAAAACAATGCATGTAACTAAACATTTCCAAAGACTAAACCTACAATACAAACCAGTGTGCATTTTTTGTGTTGTTTTGTGTTGGTCACACTGATTATGATGACCAGGCTGGCACCAACGTGAGCGTTAGGTCAAGGGGTTCTCAACTTTTTTCTATTCCAGTAAAATATGAGAATTAGGGCCTGGTTTGTTTTAAAGTACCAATTCTAACCCACTATGTACTACTGTCTGTGTGGACTGGCCTGTCCAACCAGTGGAGAGTGTGTAACCCACTGGAGCCCAGAGCTACTTTTATATTTTGAGCAAAATAACACAATCTGATGTATTAATTGAGTGTTTCAGTAATTTTTTTGTGATAGGTCACATTACTTTGTTTGCAAATACTTTAAAGTAAAAAAAAATCCCAATGTAACATATTTGTCACAACAAAATTTCAAGATGTCATAACATCATTTAGTTCTGGAAATTGGGTCAGAAATGGTTAGATATAACATTTTGTAAAAATTACACCTAAAATTAGCTGTCTTTATCTCAAGGACTGACCAAGCACACCATCATTTTGTCAGTGAGGTTCAAATATTCACAAACTGTCCTGTAAGGCATGCAGGATGTTTAGCATATGTCACTTAGGGGCAAAGTGTTGACAGTAACTTTCCAAACCCTTTAGAGGTTCAGAGATGTTAGGTCACAGACACAAACTACAATTCACTTCTAAAGACGTGTTTCGACTGTTAACTGAAATTAGACGCTATTGTTGTGGGAGAAGGAGGTTGAGAATGGCAGGCAGGCCTGCATGTTCGCTATGCGTTTGCCTGTGAAAGATGATCCATTTCAGGATGCTAATAACATCAGAGCCGGGCTGTGTCACCGAGTTCGCCTTGTAAAGACAGCCTGGGGTGACTCCTCTACTGAAAAAAACAGAGTAAGAGAGAAAATGGCAGTCACCTGGATTCGAGCAGTAACCCCAATATGCACACATGCTTTTATTGTCTTTTTTCCACTCTGTATTTTGCTCTGCTTACCCCTTACCATCATTTATTTACACACTGGAACTTGGCTGCTTATTAATGTGTTCACTTGTACTTTAAATAGAACAGCGGGAACATTCTGGCCACTATTAGTTAAATATTGTCAATGTCACAACAAAACCATGTTGTCCTCATTGGAGTTATAAGAATCTACATCTAGAATCTGGAATCTGACAGCTATAGTTTTGAGAAGCTCTGAGAGATTGGCCTTTAAAATCTTTATAGTAACACTGACATATCAGTCAGTTTTTAGTTTTCATCTTGGTTCGAACCCTGCATCTGCCCTTTGCATGTATAAAATTACTTGTAATTTCTCGTTTTACAACTTTCATTCAAAATTAAGAAAATTTTAGTCTTCTGTACAGTTGTCATTTTGGAGCTACTTGTTTGTTATTGGACAGCGATGAGCTAGAAGCTTTCTTTTGTCTGGATGAAGAGTTTAAAATGCATACTTAAGTATCAGATAATACTTCTGCACTGGTCTGAGCAGGTCATGCGCCAGGTTAAAAACTGTACATAATGTTAAGAACACACAAAACAAGAATATGTAAATATCTCAGCTTTGTTGAAAGTGTCAGATACATCCTTATAATTCCAAGGAAGGCGACGCTGTATCTTCATTTCTTCCCGTTTTCACTTTTGACATAATTTGAATCTGGTAGCATCAGGTCCCCTATTATTATCCGTTCGAAATATCTGCCACTTCAGGGTCTTGTTCAATTCCCCTCTCTCCCTTTACCAATCGATTGGAGGAAATTCCAAGGACTTCCCAAGGGGTTTTCAATTTACTCAAGTTTATTGGCTCAGGAAATGAGGGGAACTAAGCATTACTTCCAAGTGGCCTACATTTTGGACTGGCTGATGATGGTTACCCATGTGCTAGCCTTTATGTGCACTGGAAATGCTCCAGAGTAAAATTTTTGTATTGGCTTCCAATGAAGATTAAGAAGCATTTATCCTTCTCCTGTGAAGGTGCTGTTTTTTGGAGATCTATGTTTTTTGTCTTATAGCAATGATAGAAATGTGGAAGGTGGAATGGAAAATTCGATTGAGCCTCAGTTAAGCCTTCCTTTGTTTCCCTGTCCAGTCCAGCATACTGTAAAAATGAGCATCATTTGATACATCCGGTCAATAATTGTTGTCTGGTCTGACCAGGTCATGGCCACCCCCCAGGCGCTCCCACTCTCATGACTTGAACTATGTCGGTGTAATCTATTGTGAGCAATTCTCCTTGTGTAGATCTTCCCCTTTACCCTCGTTCTAATGCATTAAACGGGAGTGTGGAGGCTTGTACACAGTTTTCTGCATGCTGACACAGTTTTACACTCTCGAAACTTAAGCCCTGCTCTGTGTGCAAGCTTACTTTAGTGTTGCAGTAAAGCTAAGGATTGCTCAGCCAGCTTCTTCATAACTTAGATAGCAGAGCTGAGGTTTGGCTAGCAGCGAGCACAGTGTTTCTCTTGTCTTATCATACCAGTGCAAACATAGATTGTGTTATATGCAAAGCTGAACACACAGCTGGAGTGTGCTGGAGATAATGGAGCACAAACATGCTGGGTTAATGAGCACATTACAGCATACTAATCTTACCTTACCAGAAGCCTTTATACACTGCCTGTTTCCACATTGTGACACCACTAAACTGTTTAAATTATGAAGTAGTTTGTTGCTGCCTACAGCACAGGCTGGGATGTTTTCTTGAGCACATCATTAGGAACTCTACAGCCTCTGTAATAATTTAGCTGTCAGAGATCAGGCATGGTTCATAGCATGGTTACTGGCTTGGTTCCTAGCATGCAGGCTATTGGCCTCGCCTGACATCACTACCACAATGTTTTTGTTTACTTCTGCTCTTTGACTGTTCTAACTAGCACATTGTTTGAGGAAAGGGTGACCCATTACATCTTCCCAAACAGAGCAAGGACAGGGGATCAGGCATCACAGGGGATCAGCTCAGTTCCATTTGTTGATTAATCAAATAATTATGGTATATAAAGTTGTGTTTATAAATTACATTTTAATGCACTTAGGCTACAGTTCACATTACAAGCCTTATTAATCATTACCAATGAATAATTCCATATTTTTTGCTCAGATGGGATTTGGCTTGATTTTTCACTTTTGTAAATGTAAGTGGCCTGTATCTGTAGTGTGAATGAATCTGCCCCTGACACAGATCTATGCACATTATGCACAGATCTTTATCCTTCATCCTGTCACTAATTCTCACAGCTGTTGTTCTCCTGTACTGATGCTGGTGCTGTCTAATGATGACAGCACTAACTCACCCACGCGTACAGGCAGAAACACGCATGAAACCTGATCTAATCATTGACTTTCATGTCCTGTGGCCCATGAATTGGTGTGTGTGTGTATGTATGTATATACTGTGTATTTTATATTTTCATTTGAAAACACTATCAGGAGGGTAATATTTTGAAACACTTGTCCCAAATCCCAAGTGTGCATCCACAACAGATGTTTGAGGGAGGGGCTCATTATTGCTGATTGGCTTTCACACAGAAGAATTAAATTTGGACCCTGCGTAGATTTAGTCATTTCAAACGTTGCTTTCCTGTGTGCATTTTTGCCAAAAGGTTGGGAATATATTTATTGCTTTTCATTTCCTTGGATGAAAACACTTCAGCCTGAAGAATAGTGTTTCCTGGAACACCAGCAGACATAAACTGCTCTTTAAAGAGGAGAGTTTTTAGCCATGCAGGCAACAAGGTGAAGCAGCCTTGTGACAAAATGAACCAATCGGGTAACGCCGTGCAAACAGCAGACAACCGATTTCAGGAGGACCAGGTTCTCTGAAGTGCTCCCAGGCATGAAAACAGCTTTAACACTACTCTAAATGTGTAACTATAGAGCAAAGCACTCTTGGGCCTGAAAATGTACCCTAGTGTCCTTAGTTCCTATAGTTAAAAACCAAGTAGGACCTATAGTAACACTAGTTGTTGAACTGCAGAACTTGACAAGGACCTTAAATTAATGTTTCATTATTGTTACTCAGTATCGCATAAACCATGCTTAATAACATCAATCAGATATCAAAATCCTATTGACAAGAGTCATTAATGTTAAACTGCAAACTTTTAATCTGTAGAACCTCCAAATCAAACCAAGAAATGATCTACGTCTTTCCGAGTGTGTTTATTTTGGGATCCTCTACACATTACATACCATTTTCATGATTATAAAAAATAATCAGAAGTATAGAGGTTTTAGATGTTTATAGAAGTTTTATTCTGTTTGTATTCACAGTCCAGCACATAAATCTAAATGGCACAGTGACAAGTTTATGATGACCATTACTCGTATGATGGCCAAACCCTGCTCTCTTCCCAGAGCCTCCTGCTGCCAAGCCAGCCAGCACCCATACAGTTCTAACTGGTGGTGTTAGTTTTCATGGATAATGAAATGATCATGTTTACAGGACTGACATGGTTACAGGACAGCAGCTGGTGTGACATGATGCGTTACCGTACCTGAAACTCCAGCAGGGTTTCGAACAGCCGGATCGTAAAACCAGTGTGTCATTGTTTGACATCATAATGAAGTGTCGTGTCTAAGTCATGGCTGTTGCACCTTGATGTAAACAATGTTGTGCATTGGCTACGTGAGCGAGAGAATGCTGTGAGGACTGTGGGCTTCCTGTAAAACACGCAGCAGGCAGTGTCGTGCTGGGGATCTTGTTTTTATGTAGAGGAAAATAGAATTGGTGGGTGCTGCCCATTGAAATGGTGAGAATGGAACAGCTGGAAGTTGGAATGACATGATGGGATACTAACAACACAACAGTGCTGGATTTTTCTGAGAGAGTGGGAGAAACCGAGGGACGAAGCAAGACGTGCCGCTACATATGAAAACATTCCCTCCCACACAGTTGAACAAGTCGACTTCAGTTCTCTCTCTCTCTCTCTCTCTCTCTCACACTCACTCTCACAGAATGCCAGACTTGTTGCATATTTCTTTATTGTTCAGAAAGGCTAATGGTGAGGCCATTACACAGTATGAGGGATAGTTTGATTACACAAGTGGTCAGAATGAAGGTACTTGTGTGTGTGTGTGTGTGTGTGTGTGTGTGTGTGTGTGTGTGTGTGTGTGTGTGTGTGTGTGTGTGTGTGTGTCTTTGTAGAGCATGGCAGGTAATTCATCACCTCCTCCTTCTCCCTGTGAACTTTAAACAGTGCTGACAGGGCAGAGCAGGGAATAATGTCTGCAGTGGTGTGTGTGGTGTAGACACAGGTGGAGTTTGAAGGCTTATTTAAAGATTCATCCAGGTGGCCCAATTTCGATTTAACCGTTTTAACACCAGTCTGCCTCTGAAGTAGGCTTCCAGAAAAGGACTAAAAGGAAGCTGTAGTAGCGTGAGCTCTAGGCCTGTCGTCTCCTGTTGTTTGCCTACATAACTAATCAAGCCAGTTAGGGCACAAGCATTCCACACATATAAACTGTGTCCTTCAGAGTCAATGTGGAACACTTTGTTGTAGGGATACTGAGTCATGTCAGGAGTCACAGTGTTGACATGTAAATATAGCGTTTGGTTGTCCATCCCAAACCACCAGACCATCCAAAACCATGCACCATACACTCTCTATGTCCAGATGACACCCCTTTTAGTGAATACACTCAATTGTAGTTCCACCCCTTTGCTGACCCAGATGTTCAATTGCACACTAGCTTGCTGATCAGGTTGGTCAGCCAGCGTGGTCATTCTTCTTGTTTAGCTAGTGTAATGCTTCTCTGAGCATTTTAGAGGATCCCCTGCTTTAACACACCCCCTGCAACTCTGAAAGGGCTTGTGAATGAGCTGGTTAGTTGAATCAGGTGTGCTGGGAATAGGTAATCCTCTGAATGTACAGCCTTACCTTTGCTGGTAAGGACCTAATCTAGTCAACCAGATTAACCATCTTGACCAGTCTGAGTTGGCCAGGCTGCTTTTTTCAGCAAGATAGTGCTGCATCCAGTACTTCAAAAAGGTTGTAATATTCATAATGTTGTGTATATCTCGATTTACTATGACCTGATTCTGAATCTGTTGAGGCATTCCCAGTGTGAGCAGGGGAACGTACCAACACATAAATCACTTCCATGTTGTTTCCTGTAAACAGAGCTATTGCATCAAAACTGTCCTGCTCCAGGAGCCTCTGAGCAGTTTAGAGTAACAGTGGGAATTCTACAATGCAGTGGAACAATATGTGGTTCTTGTATTACTGTAACGGCTCTATCACAAGACGGCAAAACCAGCAAAGAAACAAACTCTTCATACAGCTCCCACCTGGTAAATAGGGTTACTGGTAAACACAGATGTACAAATGCATATATGAGAGAGAGAGCGGAGCCAAGATCCACAGTAATTATTACTCCTCTTAATGTTTATTTTGGCAGACGTACGTCCGCCTGCCTGACAGAATCCAATCACAGAAAACATGTTTACACTTGTACTAAATGTGGACCAGAGACACCTGACAACCTCCGTGGTTTGAGTGATCTGATGGGAATCCAATCACAATCAGGCTTATCATGATGATTACGCAATAGACTTTATTGTTCAATAT
Organism: Acestrorhynchus altus; assembly: GCA_034509495.1. Taxonomy (NCBI): domain Eukaryota; kingdom Metazoa; phylum Chordata; class Actinopteri; order Characiformes; family Acestrorhynchidae; genus Acestrorhynchus; species Acestrorhynchus altus. Next base: position 6,138,977 of record CM067504.1, on the reverse strand, counting down.
ATGGACATGACCTCAATCGTTTTTGTTGACCTAAACAAAACCCATTATGTTTTTCTTGGCAGAAAAAACAGCTGAAATCCGAATGCAAAATCTCTGCATGTTAATGATTGTCTTTTCTAACACTGTTCCCAGTGTGCAATGTGGGTCATACTTATCAAAGGTCTTTTCAGGAATGTAGTCCTTTCCACTGATTTATAACATGATCTGACCCCAGGTTAAGCTCTTTTAAGTCTGATGTGTGTGTGTGTGTGTGTGTGTGTGTGTGTGTGTGTGTGTGTGTGTGTGTGTATACTCGCTAACTGTGATTCTCTGTTGCATGTGGTTTGTCTTCCCTGTTTCCTGAACACCCATCTCCCATTCTCGTTCTACACACCAATCGTTACTCTGTTAGTTATAGCAGACAGGCCTGAGGGCTAAACTAAAGTGTGTGTGTGAAAGAGAGTATGTGTGATTGTGCGTGTAGGGAAATGCCATAGACTCTCCATATCCTTTGAATATGAAAATGAAAAGCTGCAGTTATTAAACACACTGTGTGCAAGTGCCTGCATGTCTTGGACCCAACAGTGGCAGGAAGCTGTCAGGGCTGAAGGGAGTGGAGCTCGTACATGAGCACGAATGTGGCCAGTCAGGTATATGTCTGACGCATTCCTACAGCAATGAAGAAACCCAAGCACATCCAAGGCAACCTGCTGTACAGTCACACAGCCCTGACCTCTGAAATGGGATGTAGGTGGAATCTCTGTACATTTCATTACAGTCGCAGGAACACGTTCACATCAGATGACCGTGATTAGCTATAGGCCTCCAGCTCTGCATTGGCCTTGACCTTCCTCTCTGCATAGAATAAATGATGTAATGAAGAGGTTTTTGTGATACGCGACAGATCAGAATATTTCTGAAGCTTTTGCACAACAGCATGAAAAGGTGGTGTTGTGTTTAAAACACTTTTACATGCATCGGAATGTTGGCATTTCTACACATGAAGTAAAATCAGTGCTGCCTTCATTTAAACGTGATCACTGATTGTATATTGATATGTGTAAAAATAAAGGTTTTTTACAGTGGTTAAAAACAACAATAATAATGAGGGCTCCCAAAAAGGTGGGACAAAGGGCCCTCACACGGTGGAAGGTGTAGATGGGGCAAACCTCAAAACTGGTGAAAGTTTGGGTCAGATAAAATTGTTGACTCCACTCAAATCCAATTGATCTTCAGTCAAACCCATATACTCATATTTAGCCAACCATAATCTGCAATAAACATGATAGGCGGCACTATATCTGTGACTCAAAGTAGCTACTGTACATTATTGTTGTCAGGACTGATTCATTAATAACCATGTATAATCTGAGTTTGATCAAACCAAGAATCAGCAAGATATATCCACTTCCTGTATTGGTGTGGCATCTCAAACTATTCAACTTCCTGCCATTTGAGATTTGTTTCACGTGTCCACAATTCCTTCACAATTAAGCACCACATATGTCTGTTATTTACACCTGAATATATGACATTTATTTACTCCAAACTTCAAGAGAATTCAATTTTTGGTGTAGGGGGAGTTCGAAAGAGTGTACAAAAACAATGCATAATTTGCTAAAAGGTGGACTTCCTGTTGGTGGAGTCACACATACCACTACTGAAAATGTGTGTAACAAAATCATTCATGTTTGTACCAAATTTCATGAAATTCTAATAAAGCATGTTAACATTTCCTTTTCATTTGGTGTTGCATATCATGTGAATCATCGCCAACCTCTGTGAAATCATTTGACCGGGTTGACTATTCCTTCACGGTGTATCATCAGGAGTGTTTGGGATGTATCGCGATCAAATTTTGTGGAAATCTGACAAAAAGTTTTTGAAAAAGAAGCAAAAATTGCACAAATTCCAGTTTGGCCAACTACCTGGTGGGCGGGGCTAATACAAACCAATTGATTTTTGTGTACCACATGATCTATGTTTGTCATGAACACTGTTCAAAGACTGGCAACCACAGCGAACAATATCTAGCTTAGAAATTTTAGGGGGGTGCTATAGAATAATGTAGCCAAACTGGAGGAAATCTTCAAAATGATTTAAAAGCATAGCTAGACTTTAATAAGTGTGCCAGTTTTAAAGAAAACCCCGTGAGTAGGTTTCAAAGGCTCACATTCAAACCACGATTGCCAACATCCTGTTTGGCAGAGTCTGAAAAAAAGTGAATAGTGAAGATTGAGCTCTACGAACACACCAAATTTGGTGCTTTTTCAAACACCTTTATTCCAATCATGGTCTGTGTTTTTGGGTTCTGTGGCGCTCCATGATCACAAAAATGTAAAAATATGATCCATACTTTTGCATGACTGTGATCAGTATAGAGAAAACTGAAATACTGACCAAACAGTTGCTAAAAATAATAGATTGATTGCAGTTTATAGTAAGTTCATCGGAATTCTTAATATATGACTGGACAATATGGATGAAAGATAAACCTCCATATTTTTTTAGCTGAATGGTGATATATGCAATAAAATATGTCAAAAATACAGTGTGGAAGAAAATGGGGCATCCTCCCTTCTTTTTTTCTTTATTTAAACATATTAGTTTGATTAAATTCTTCTATACCCAACAAGTTTTATACCCCCTCCATAGTAGGTGTGTGGGAACGTGACGAGAAGCTGAGAGCAGGGGTGGAGCAGAATGTTATCTTATTGCCACAGTCTATCACGTTCTGCTTATATCCCAATATTGATATAAATATTGGTATCACCCATCCCTTTTAGTGCTAGTGTTAATTCCACATTAAATTAAATAACTATGACAACTAGTTCACCACTTGTGTTGGATACAGTGCCTGGAGCAGTGTGCAGCCTTTTCTGAGGCTCTCAGTCAGCAGAGAGGGTTAAGGGCCTTGCTCAAGGCTCCAACAGTGAAATCTTGGCATAACCGGATATCAAACCCACGTCCCTGTTATCGATAACCCAGTGTTGTAACCCCTGAGCATCACTGCCCACCTAGTCTGTAACCGCTTGTGTATGTGCACTGCTCCATAATTTGAGATCATGCAGCAGCGCAATGAAATTTATCCCAGACAGTGGACAGCCATGTCAGCACTGGGGAGCCACTGGGTGTTAATATTGGTTGCACTGGGGTTCATCAGTCATGAATGTTGAGGGAGGAAAGTGCTTCACACCCACTTTACAGATGCCTGAGCTGGACATAACATGTGAGGCTGTGATTTGGTGCGTGTTAGTCGAGCGGTTATTTCCTGTGAAAGTAGGTGAATATTGGCTGCTTCAAGTAGTGAAATATAAGAGGCTCTTAAAGGAAAGCCGAAGTCTCCCTTGCGACGAAATTCGGCCAAGGCCTAAGCCTTCATTTAAGAAACTGCGTGCCTGTCGCTCTGCATCCCCTTCTGAATATTTAGGGGTTTTAAGTATCGGGTTGGTGTACAGTCTGGGTCTGGTTGGAAACGAGGCAAATCGAGCACTGCAGCCCACAGAGGAGCTGTGTGTAAGGAGTTCGTTCTTCATTTCAGTCTTGCAGTTGCACCAACAGACTGAGGAGGGGTTTTAAAGTGTGGTGTGAAATGTGAACATAAGCATGTGGTTGTGATGACAGAGGTGAGGAGCTCAATGCTTCACCACAAGTTCTGTGTTGTTGTTTTTTTTTTAATTTAGTGGAAAGGAAACCAGAGGCTTGTTCGTAATCAATTCGCTACCTCTGGAATCAAAGTGTAGGATCTGACATTTACAGACTTGTGTCTCTCTCTGCATGTCTACAGTCTTTTAATCAGGCTTAGTGACACTGGGGCGGATTTATTAAAAAAGTGCGAACGTCCAAATTAAAGCACTACCAAGGGTTTGTTGAGAGATACCATAGAAAAACCGTGTGTGTGTGCAAAACCCTAACAGTGGTTTAAAGAGATCATTTTCATGGTTCTTCACACTTACACCACCCTCACAGAGCTGGTTCTTTATTATTTGTTTTTCCAGAGTGAAAGAAAAACTGCTTACTCTTATCTCCGTAACCCCTCCACCCTCGCTGCTACACCTACACTTTTAGATTTGACTGAAGATTGCTTCAGCATGGCCAGGAAGCACGTCACTACTGTCTGGACTACTTTTTAGTGGTCTGGCTCAGCCATTATTAAATCATGTGTCTACTCACCATGTTACTGTGTCTGCAAGCCCCCCACTCCCCATATATCTATACCACTCTTTGTTTTACAATGCAAAATCTGTTGGGTTTCTTTGCTTACGTCACCAGATTTCAGAAATTGCTGCAGACAGACATGTTCTGTATTAAAAAAAAAATAGTGTACATGTAGACAAAACTGCTCTCTGTTAATACTGTCTTTGTGATGTCCTACGTGCTTTTGACCCTGAAGAGCTCTGTGTTTTAAAGGAGCATTAATCAAAATTTAAGAAGTATGACCTGCAATGGTTAAGTGGATGAAAGCAGATCACACACACACACACACACACACACACACATTTATTTATTTATTATTTTATTACCCGCCTTCTATTCTCAGCCATGAGCACAAGCTCGCCTCTAAAATAAAAAAACGTATAGTTTAACTGAGGTCATTGTAAAATGCCAGCTCTGTTTTGAGGTGCAGTTTTTCAAACAGGTTTCCTCAGTGATGCTGCGATTCAACAGAATCTCTGATTCATACCGAGAATTCGGACAGCACGGCATGCTTTTTTTTTAAGTGTTTTCACAAGTCTCTCTCTCTCTCTGTCTCTGTCTCTGTCTGTCTCGGTCTAGCTCTGTTGTGTAACTGCACCATGGCTCAGTGTAAGAAGGACGGCTACCGCTGTGAGACAACGGGTGCCTGCATGGCCTCCACGTCCCTCATTAAAGGCCGGGAAGAGCATGTGCGAGCCTGCATCGAAGAAGAGAAGCTGGTCCCTCCCGGTCAGCCTGTCCTCTGTTTGAGTGCCGAGGGCCTGTTCAACATCCAGTGCTGCTACTCAGACTACTGCAACAGCAAGGTTCCCGATGTGCCCTCTGGTGAGCATCCTGCACACTGTATATGGCTCCCGACCCACTGTTCAGACTCAGGACAGCGATTCGCTTGTTTAGGAATGTATTGGTTATTTTACCACAACAAATACTAAAACAAACAACAAGCAAATTCTAGTTTTATGTAAAACTGATGTGACAGTTGCTGAAGACACACTTGTAAAGCTGTTACTGCCCACTATAATAACAATGATCAGGCACTTTAACAGGAGGATATTATTCTAACTTGACACTTAGGCTGTAGACGTATGAACTATAAGTGATTTGTAAGCTGTGAAAGGCTATAGTTGGTATCTCAATAGCAGGGCTTCCCACAATGCTCTAATATACCATGTAAAATTATATACATGCAAATGACCCTGCTTAAGGATAGGTATTTATGCATTGTTCGATTTTTTTTAAATGGATCATGTCTCGCTGGGATACCTGCAATAATGTTAAAATAAAACAAAAACAGTGGTGTCAGATTCAAGTGAGTGTGAGAAGGTGCATCTTCCTCCAGACCTGATTATCTGGATATTATCCAGAGTTTCCATTTCACACGTGGTGTTCGGAGATTTAGACGCCTGTGTAACGCATGCGGGAAGCACAGCTTGACTCACTGTGAGTTCTCTGCTCTGTTCATACATGGACTTCCTCAGACATTACCCAGACTTTGCACTGGGGGGCTGTCAGGATAAAGTCCAGGTAATGTCCAGTATGGCTGATGGCTCCTCTGGGTAATATCTGGAAAGGTTCTGTGTTACCAACCTTTCTTATGAAAGCTAATTGAACAATTGAAGTCTGGAACAGCGTGTTTATGAGCTTGTGTATGAATGACATGTTGAACAAGGGGAAACACAAAAATATGCCGTGCAGTGGCACTCCAGGACCAGAAAGCTGAATTTGAGGCATATACCCACATGTTCACCTCTCACCCCTTCATCAGTGTAATGTAGCCTTGAATTCATGCAACTCTCAACACTTTGAATGTCTCACGTTGTTATTAAATAATATTCTGCTATGTTTCCCTCTCCTGTCTGCTTTCAGTGACTGTTCGTCCAGATGCTGAGGGGCTGATGGGGGGCTGGGGGCCAATGGAGCTGGCGGCGATGGTGGCAGGTCCTGTGTTTGTGTTATGCGTGCTGGTGCTGCTGGGACTTTTCCTCTTTCAGCACCACCAGAGGGCCTATGGGCACAGGCAGAGGCTGGAGGTGGAGGACCCTAGCACTGAGCACCTGTACTTGGCCAAGGACAAGACCCTGCAAGACCTCATCTACGACTTATCCACATCAGGCTCTGGATCAGGTAGGCATTAATGTGAAGGAAAGCCCTACAGGAAGCAACTAATTATAGCACTGTGGCAGAGATTTATTGAATACAAAGAAAACTTTCATTTCATTAATCTTTTGATCGCAGCTGGCTTTTTGGAGCTGTTACTTAATGGAGATTATGTAACTGGTAGCTGGACGTTTTGACGAGGAACGTTGTGTTGTAGTTTTAAGTTAGGAGTGTAAAAATCCATAGATTAATAATAATAATTATAAAAAATAGGTTGTTTATTGAGGATGAATGAAAAATATCAGTCAACATGTAAAACATGGCGTATTTTAACTCAAACATTTAACCTGTGCCTTTCTCTCTCTTTCTTTTTCTCTCTCTTTCTCCCTTCCTTCCTTTAGGTCTTCCTCTCTTCGTGCAGAGGACAGTTGCGCGGACCATTGTGCTGCAGGAGATCATTGGGAAGGGTCGGTTTGGGGAGGTATGGAGAGGGAAGTGGAGAGGTGGAGATGTCGCTGTGAAGATTTTCTCCTCGCGGGAAGAGCGCTCCTGGTTCCGGGAGGCCGAGATCTATCAGACCATCATGCTCCGCCACGAGAACATTCTGGGTTTTATTGCTGCTGACAATAAAGGTATGCAAAACAAAAGATACCCCTGTTCTCTTTTAGTGCTTCAGACAACTGGAGTTTTGTAAACAGCTAATCTGCTCATCAGTTCAACCGTCTTGCTCTGTGTGTCTCTCTCAGATAATGGCACATGGACACAGTTGTGGCTGGTTTCTGATTATCATGAGCATGGCTCCCTGTTTGACTACCTGAACCGATATTCTGTCACCATCGAGGGCATGATCAAACTGGCACTGTCTGCTGCCAGTGGCCTGGCACACCTACACATGGAGATACTAGGCACTCAGGGTATGTCTGTCTGTGTGTGTCTGTCTCTGTGTGTGTGTGTGTCTGTCTCTGTGTGTGTGTGTGTCTGTCTGTCTCTGTCTGTGTGTGTGTCTGTCTGTGTAGGTAAGTGCAAGGGAATATAAGTCATGTAAATTGTTTTGCATCAGTTATTTTTATGCTGATATTTTTATTTACATATTATCATATTTTAATTTAAGAAATCTTTTTACACAGACTTTCATCGAAAGTTAAAAAGGTTTTTCTTTTCCATGGGTGCTTTTACTTTTAACAAAACCACACTGTGGACACTTTCCCAATTTAAATCATAATAATCAAATCTTCTACTTATAAGCAACCATAAATGTGGTATTGATTCTACGAGTGAGAAACAATGAAGCTAAATTTCAGGTATTGGTTTCATGGATTATCTACCCGGAAGACCTGACAGAGGGTTAAAGGTCATTCTTACAGTATTTTATTGTGGCTGAACAAGTCAGTTATACTTTATGGTCTCTCGCACCTCAGGAAAGCCTGGTATTGCTCATCGCGATCTGAAATCGAAGAACATTTTGGTGAAGAAGAATCTCACATGTGCGATTGCTGATCTGGGCCTTGCAGTGCGGCACGAGTCTGTCACGGACACCATCGACATCGCCCCCAACCAGCGGGTTGGCACCAAAAGGTACACACACATACACACACCACCCACACATTTAAACAGTCTGTCAAAACTTTAGATGAAGCCGGATATCAGCAGTGGCCTAGGTGTAGTAGTACCCTCTTCCTCCGTGTTTGTGTGTAAATGCTTTTTCCTGTGTGTTTCAGGTACATGGCACCAGAGGTGTTAGATGAGAGCATTAACATGCGGCACTTTGACTCCTTTAAGTGTGCTGATATTTATGCGTTGGGACTTGTCTACTGGGAGATTGCTCGTCGCTGCAATGCTGGTGGTACGAGCATCTAGAATATATCATTACAAGATGTTTTGTTTGTAGTAATATTCATTACAGTATGTGCTGATTATTAAACGTTGACACTGCTTATCTAATCCAAACACATACATAAATGTGAAAACTAATTCGTCACGTTTGTGTTTTCAGGCATCCATGAGGAGTACCAGCTCCCTTACTATGACCTTGTGCCCTCAGACCCATCTATAGAGGAGATGAGAAAGGTGGTGTGTGACCAGAGGTTACGACCAAATGTGCCCAACTGGTGGCAGAGCTATGAGGTACACACACACACACACACACACACACACACACACACACGCACTATAAATGTAGGCTTATGATGTCATGACCACAAGTGTGCAAATGCATATACAACTTGTCTAATCTCTGTACAGACGTACTGCCAATAGAATAGGATCCACTGGAGCAGATAAATCTGAAACTATTGACACGATGGCTAATGGCAGGCGTGGGCTAAAGGGGGTATAAAGCCCCCCAACATTGAGCTGTGGATCAGTGAAACTGTGGTCTCTTAAATGCTGGTGCTTCATCCATATTGAGGATGAGGTGAGGTCAAAAACACCCCACAATTTGGGGTGTGTGTCTGTGTGAACCACGTGAAAGCGCCCTTACTTTAGTTTATTTTAAAGGTATATATTGGTGGTTGTACTGCTTCCATTCTTTCCAGGAATTGTGGGAAAGAAAAAGGTCCAAGATGTGAATGATACCTGCTTACAGCTGTGTAAACCGTTAAGACACATTCTGTAAACCACTGCCTCTCGGCTTTCACCTTTCTTTCCCCCCTAAGACCTTGTGATCAGATAGTCATGTGTCATTGACTTTTGTATCCTTCCTCTGTGTCTCAGGCATTGCGTGTGATGGGAAAGATCATGAGGGAGTGCTGGTTTGCGAACGGCGCCGCTCGTCTGACTGCCCTGCGCATCAAAAAGACCCTGTCTCAGCTCAGCGTGGAGGAGGACGTGAAAATCTGAGACTCCCAGGAAAGACCTTAACATTTGTAACAGAAATGTACAAAACTACTACTGCTCCACACTATCCTGCCAGTTTGGAAAATGTAACGCCGTCCACAGAGTTGTGACGCGGCCTACCTCACCCTAAAACTCACAGCCAAAACTACCGAAAACTATCGTACACATCACATCCCCTCCCTTTGTAAGACCCTTATCTTGTCTTGACACTCCAGTCCTTCCCACAGTCTTTTTCATGTGTGGCCACAGACTGCAAGGTCCGATACTACTGATCTACTGCTATCGTTGCAGCCCACCACCCTCCCCCAGTTAAGCCCTAGACTGTTCCATGGCTAAAGTGGATTACTGTGTTTTGGTCTTGTTAATGTGATTATTTTCTTTCCCCTCATGTTTCATTAAGACCCCCGTGTATCAGAAGCGCCCTTCACAGGTCGCCTTTGGAATCAAGTTTGTTGGAATCATGGACTCAGAAGGGCCATCTTGGTTTTTAAACTCCTCAGTTGTGTTTCTGAAGCCATTTGCGAGGAAAAAATCAATCGAAATTTGAATGTGGGTTTGTACAGAGCTTATTGCACTCCGTCTGTCTCTCTTTCTCTGGTTGTGTTAAAGGTTAGCAGGCTATCCTGCCGGAATGCAGGTGCTAGCCTGAGCTTTAGCTCCAGGTGTAATATTAGATTACACAAACCTCAGATTTCAGGAGGAGATTAAAGAGGAGACAGATTACGCAGGTAACCGGAGCACGCCAGTTCTGGAAGACCTGATAATGATCTGAAAAGTAAAATGTAAAACTTGATGTTCTAGCACTACTGATGTAAAACTGTACTAGGGCTTGACTAATGGTGTACCTGGTGGCTAAATGTAATTTAATCTATTTTTTTTTCCATTTATTTTTTTAATAATGTGAGACATTTTTAGCTATTAGACTGTTTTAGACTTGATTTGATTTTGTTTTGATTGGTCAATGTTAGGACAGCCACATTGATATTGTCAGCAAAACAATCTGATTTGCATGTATGACTTTGTACAATGTTTTGTGAGCATGAACTTTAGATAATCGCCAGCTTCTTCTCTGGAACACACACTATGGAAATGGTACATTGTATTTATTTTAGACTGTTTTAGACTGTCCATTTGTCCTTTTTTAGGGTCAGTAGGGCTCTCTTGTACTCCGTGAGCAAAGCTAATGTATATAGAGTTTATTTTTTGGTACAGTATTGTATATAATCTTTACCCTTTTTGATTTTAGATCACTTTGATACTAAGCTAAGTTAAACGTTTAAGCGTTGGGGACGTTTTTTTTGTACATTTTGGATCTTGAGCTATTCTAGCACTGATAGGATGTGTTTGTGATGACCATGGCAGTCTCACCTTACTGCTGAAGGGATGGTTGTGGTAAAAGGAGGCACTTTTTTTTTTTCTTTTCTTTTTTTTTTTTTTTTTCTTTTCTTTTCTTTTCTTTTGTTGATTCTTGTCACAGAAGCTGCACTTGAAATTATACAGTGCAACAGTGACTCATTTAACAGTGTACGATATGCATTTACCTGGCAACCATGGACACACTGGAAACCTTTTAATGTGCTAAACGTGGACAGGGAACCCCCTCGACTAGTTAAGACTTGATACCTGATAAACAGAGACTTTAATAAGCTGTTAGTCGTTTGAAACACTGGCACACAGTACTGACTCCTACAGGAGGTGGAGGAACAGCCTCTCCTCTTTGACACTGTATTTCTGACTGCTGTACCGTAGACAACCTGAATTACTTTTCTATGCTCACTCAGTACTACTGCCCTGGTCTTGCTCACTCTTCTTTACTCCTCTTAATATGCAAGTTGTAAATAGTTTGTATAATGTATTTTTTTTTTTTTTCAATGTCAATTTATTTTTGATCCTGTAGTTCTCTTGTTGTAGCCATATTTTTGCTTTTCTCTTCGAGTATAAACTCTGAGGTACTACTGATCTTTCTTTTTCTCTCAGTCCTTTAGAACAATACAGGACAAGGTTCTAGTGCTTTATGTACCAGATGTGTAATGTTTGCAGTGTAGGATCTTAATGACCGATGCACAGATACTCACCAAACATATAGGATTCATAGTCATGATCAAAACGAACTGTTCTTTTCGTTTCTATGGTTTTTAAAGCCAGCTTGGTGTGAAATTGATCATTGAAACCTCACTTTCTTGTACGAAAGCCAAAAAATGTGATGTATGGAGAGTTGGGTGTTTTTTTATTAACGTTTAGACTTTATATTGTTTTTGGGATCGTCACTGTCACACACAAATTTTGTACATTATATGGACAGAAGTATTCGGACACCTACATATCCCTTGTTTCTTCTAAAATCAAGGGTATTCAAAATGATATTGATTTTGTTAGAGAAACTGTCTCTAGTGTTCAGGGAATGCTTTCTACTAAATCCTGGAGCATTGCTGTGAGGATTTGATTGCCTTCAGTGAGCATGGCATTAGTGAGTTCAGGATGTAAGTGCTACATTAACTCCAGTGCTCCATAGTGGGTGCGCCCCAACCCATCCCAAAAGTATTGGTTTCAGAGAACACAGTTCCTCTGCTCCACAGCTCAATACTGGGGGATTTATACCCCTCTAGCCCATGTTGTGTGTACATTTGCACATTTATGCCTGCAGAAGGTGCAACTTGTGGCTGAATGCATTAATTAGAAGGGCTGTCCACAAATATTTAGACATCCCAATTTTTCAATTTGGTGTAATGACATGAATTATTCTGTGTCTTTTGGAGTCCCAGAGGGTTATATTTTAACTCTTATAAAACTTGTAATATTTATGATAATGTATGAGTGTCGTTTATTCCTGAAATAATATTTCTATTTGAATCTGTCAGTTCTTGACATGGTTTCCAAATTTCATGATGACTGGACCAATAGAAATCCTCCAGAATGACTTGGTATCACTTCCATGGAAAGCTACTGTTTCAGATACAAGGTTTTTGTGTGACACTGACTATGTTTAATATACTGGATATTATTCTACTCTGGAACACACTACATGTATAAACTTTATACAACAGTCCCCGTTAGCACCAGGGCTCCGCCGTGCCCGATACTGAGCATTGTCAGTTCATTTTTTTCCAGGTACAGATTCTCATGTTTTACCTCTATTTGATTTCTGTGCTGTACAAAACAGTGGTATTTCTCTCTCTTCTGTCTTTGGTTTCATCTCTCCAGCTGAAATTGTGTCTGTGTGAGTGTGTACATATATTTATAGCTTCCTGACAAAGTTTCTGCTGCTGGTGGGTTTTGGAGGAGTGAGCACAGACAGGGTTGTTATGATGTCTATGAATTTAGTTCTGCTCCAGTTATGAAGCTACTTCAGAAGAGACCCGTGTAGTTACAGTCGCCGAAATGCCACATGGTTATTAGAGTGCACAGGCCAGAGAGGAGTGCATGTTTATAGGTGTTATTATGAGGAAAGGTATGTCATACCATACTGAACATTGACCCTGAAACCTGTCAGCTGCGTATCATCTCAGTGAGCTCCTAAACCCAAAACAAGAGTCTTTTCAGGAATAGTTTCCAATCATGTACATAGGTAATGTTATACAGTAATAAAGACAGATTTTCCTACATTTCAGTCTTTTGTTTTTCTGTCATTGTCTCCTTACATATTCTTAAAAGCTATAAATACCATATTAATACTCTGTAAGGCCTTCCCCTGCTCTCAAGGTTGGATGTATTGCATTCTAAGATTCATGTTTTCTACTTATCGTTTTTGAAGTGTTTTTTCTGAGTTACCCTGTCTGTCAACTCCAACCAGTCTGACCAGTTGACCTCTCTCATCAAGTGATTTCCATCTGCGGAACTGCCACCCACCGGATACTTTTCTTCACTACTCCATTTTAGAAAATCCGGACAAACCAAGGACTTGACATTTGTTTTTTCCTAATGTCTTAGTTAATTACAGGTAGATGCCAACAGTCACCCAACCACCTTCTTATCCATTTCATTCTGGTCATGATGGGCCTGGTGCCCACCTGGAGTCATTAAGTGCTAGGCAGAAATACCTGAGAAGGATGCCAGTCCATCAAAGGTTATGACACACACTCCTAGGGCAAATTAACAGCCAATTCACCTACCGTGAATGTTTGAGAGGGAAAAGGAAACTGGAGTACCTGGAAGAAAACCCACGTGGACACTGGCAGAACACATGAGAAGACTGACCTGAGCAGGGATCAAACCCACAAGCCCAAGCCCCTTGAGGCTGCAACATAAACACTACCTGCAGTGTCCATCAATCTTTCCAGTCAAATATCACTGAGATCACATTTTTCCTCATTCTGATGGTTGATACTTAAACATCAGCTGAAGTTGAATGTTGTCTAACACGCCCCCTAAACCTGGTGAGTAGATTTAATAAAGTGTGCTTGAGCAGGAAAAGCTCAAAACTAGGAATCTGGTCCTCCAGGCCATATCAAGCATTTGGTTTCAGTCCTCAAACACATCTTTTATATCAGTGTTTCTCAAACATAGTCCTGGACCCCTACACCCTCAGAATTGCAGGGGTGTATTAAAGCTAAAATTCACAGGACAGGGGTCCCTCTTGGAGCACGGTGAGAAACACTGAGCTATATGTTTTCCTTCTTTTTACAATGAAAATGTTTTACTGATTATCTTCATACTTTAATGCACTGTTTTTATTTATTCACCTAATCCTGGCACATCATCCGTTTCACTGCTACAGGAAATTTAAAATATAAATATGTCCCCTGTAGTTGATGTGCTCTTATCAAAAATGTTAAAATCAATAAGATATTTGACTAGGCGCACCTGACTGATTACACAAGACTGACAGTTAACTGCTCTTATTGTGCTTCAGTTAGGGCAGGGGTGGGGAAGTCCTGGAGGGCCGGATTCCTGCAGTCTTCCTACACCAGATTCAATTCACCTGTTCATTACCAGGTGCACTTGGTGTACTGGACTCTGGCCCTCGGTTCCCTACCCATGTTAGGGTGTGCTCTCACTCAAGTAGGGCCACTGTTCGCTCCTCTGTATCAGTCTAAACAAAGAAACATAAAACTGGTTCTGTCAGCAATGTTGTAATCCTTTCTGTTTAACAGGGAACAATTCATCCTCTGTTCTTCAGGCCTCTATATTGCTGCAGATTGTAAATCATAAATATTACATTACACCACACGTGAGCCTCCACTACTTTCTTCACTGCAGCATCTGTTCACACCAGAACCACAAGGAATTAGGCCATTTAAGGTAAACAAACATTTTATTTTGCTCATGCATTAAATTATGAATTGACATAAGGAATATAAAACATGTAGGAATTATTTACATATATATTTGTATACATTTCTGATTCATTAAAAAAAGAATACACTGAAGGGAAATAAATGATAATAGGCTAAAACAGCCTTCAGCAACCTTTCTGTGACCAGTGCAGGAAAATGTGCCAATATTTCAATGCCTTAGTGTACAGATCATACAGCATCACTCCAGAAAACATAAAGGACACAGACCTTTAAAGCCTGCCATGATATTTTCATAATTGTCTCAATTTAATTAGATGAATTTATATAGAAAATGTCAGAGGAAAACATTCTGGTAAAGGAATAGATCAGTAAAAAAATCTGATTTACATGATGCATCACGTAATCCAGTTCAGCTGATCAATTAAGACATTTGATGTGCTTCTTTAGTTTACAACGAGTTTCTAGGCCAACATTGCAATAAAAAGTGCACCTTTAGGCTAATGGTGGGCTACATAAAGCAGCATGTAAACCCCACCTATGAATTTTCATGATTCTCTTCAAACTGTTGTTATAAAAATGCATTGAACTGGCAGAGAAAAGCTCAAACTTGTCAAACTATGTTAAATTGAAGTTGGGGCTGGTCTAATTGTGGTCTATCTGACATCTGATCAGTCAAACAAATCCCTAGAGTTAGCAGCATGTCTCTAAAACAGCAGCTGTGTTAATCAGTGTAAATTTGCGGGCCTGCTTGTTTAAGCTCTGTGTGCTAGTCTAAATCTGATAGTAAGCCAAAGATATGTGATAGTTTAAGCCCATTGTGCAAGATACACTAATTTGTCACTGAAGCACCATGTTTCCTCAAACATGGCTGCACCAAGAAGACTGGAGTTTCCAGCTTCCAAGATTTTGGAATTTTCCATTCCACTTTAAATGGTGCACAAATTACAGGAGGCAGAATGTAACCTTTGGTACTATTTTAAGCTACAATTTTAGCATCATACTGTAAAACAAGCCTGACAGATTTCATGTTTAGTTCTTCTTAATCTTTAAATTATTTTATATCAGTCTTTAAAAGGTCACCAATGTATTAAAACATGCAAAAACCGATTCACGATCTGATCTTGTCTGGAGTTAGCAAACTTTAGCATTTTAGACTTTTTAGAGTTTTTTTATTTTTACAACACTGCCACATTGCCATTGTGATTCCACTGCCAGTCATTCTGTCATCTGACATTACATTGATTAAATTGCATTAAGAAGTCAAAAATATATTAAATATAAACATTGGTAAATGCTTATTATATGATCATTTTTAATATTAAAACTTTTTTTAGACTTAAAGTAAAGACATTAATTAATCAAACATCGGGATGTGTTTAGAGTGGGTGTCTGGCACTGTTTAGCAATGTTCGTCTAGCACCTCCAGTTCTAAACTAAATAAGCAGTCATCAAACATATATCCTGGCTGATCAAATGTATCTGGAGAATCCTATAAATCATGTTACTGATTTTTCACGTAACTATTCCTTTAAAACATGCCATACACTTAGAGTTGGTCCCAGAAACTTGATCTGATAGAAACACAATGTTTTTTGATCAAACAAAGTGTGATCAATCTAGACACAACCAACAACTGACAAAAGAATTAGTCAAAACAGTCGACAAAAGCAGTAACTCACTTATTCTATAATAAATCCTTAATACTGTACAATGACATGATCAGCGATACAGTCCAGGCCATTCGGGTAAAAATCCTTCAAGTAAATTAAAAGAGAAATGATATGTGGTGCCAGTAAAATAATTAGAACCAATAACTCCTGATTACACACATATATTCTGTTTAAGAAGCTCACCAGACAAAAATGTACCTTGCATTTTTAAGGTGGTAGTAAAATCAGGCAGCAAATGATAAGACTATGAACACCTGTAGGGTGTGCAATCACATTCATAGATTGAGACGAGTTAGTGCAGTGAATGGTTTGTGGAAAATGGATTGCAAAGCATGCAGATGTTAATGATTGGCAAATGGGAATGAGTGCATTTGGCCATAGCGTGAAGGACGTTGTGCAATCTGCAGGTGCATCAAATCGCACTCATACGGGTCTACCAGCAGCGGCAACGATCGTAATCTACGGGACATTCTCCTCAAAACTGTGGTTGAAAGAAGAAAGTGACAGACCAGTATGTTTCCTAGCTTTGAAAATATTTTTCGCTTTCGGGCAAAAATTGCTTCTAGAAGCTGACACACAATCTGTGGTAGACAATCTTTTGGCCACAAGTCTGACTAGAATTTCCTGTACACTGAGATTTTTGTGACTACGGGTAGAGCGTATGCTTCGATACACCTGCAAATTCAACTACTTCATTCACACTTTGGCTGTTTCCATGTCCAGATGCAATAAATCATTAACATCTGCTTTGCGACCCATTTTTCACACATTGGCAGAGACAGTCACTGCACCGTACCACCTCTTCTCAATCTATGAATCCTGCTGCACGTATTTCTAGCTCATCCTCATACAACACCATCTGCAGGAGCTTGAATTTACTACCACCACGGACATGCAAGGTGATTAGTTTATACTGTTTAAAAATATACTAAAACTGATAAATCTTTACTTTAGCTTCACATTGTGAGGGCACAGAAAGTAGTTTTTTATCCCACAGTAGTTTTTAATCACAGTTTTTATCCCATCCCTAGTTCAAATCTAATACACGAAAGCAAGACTCAAATTGATCCCAGCCCAGTACTTTAACTCTGAGGGATCTGATAATATGGTCACATATATCTGATATATGGTCACATATATGGTCACAGTCATGCTTTCTATATCCAAAAGTATCTAGACACCCCTCCAATTTTTGAATTCAGTTAGTTTATCATCAGCACAAAAATGGTGGTAACCGAATGAGCTGCTTTGCAACCATGTAAGCAGCCATGAAAGAGCTTAAGGCCACCATGCCTGGCACCAAGAAACAGCTAGAGGGTTAAAGAGGGTTATGGATATGCTGCATACTTTTACAAATGAGCAGAAGTAGTGTCTGTGATCTACAATTAAATTAAAGAATTTAAGTGCTTGACTTCACTAATGCTTTTAAGGCTATTTCCCATCAAATGCTCACAGTAATATTCCAATCAGCTTCACAGAAGAGGTCTACATACTTTTGGACATAAGTGCTGGTTTTGTGGAAAAATATTAAACCCAGTCTAGGACAAAACTGTAGCATCAATATACCACTGAGAAACATTTTTAGTCTAAGATTCAGCATATTGCAAGATCTGGACATCAGCCCAACACATATCCAAAAATTTCACCAGTTTTCTTTTAAAACACCTTTTGAAAACATCCTGTATTTTGTGCCAACAGGCCAATATAAATGGTCTGACATCATTTGGATTACATTAAAATTACTGCATATTAATATACATTAAAGTACATTTCTCTTTTCCTATGAAAAATGTTACCATTTTGGAGTTGCAAGATATTGCGAGTGATGACAGAAGCCTGGATACTGAAGCTGTACTACACTCAGGAACACATAAAAATGCAGCCTGTAATTCCTTTACATCCAATGTGCCAACTGCCCAATTTCTGGCCCAGTAGAAGAGCCCACCACAAATAAGAGTGGACCTACTAAATTAAATGCCCATTTACGTACATTTCACTTTCGTCTTAATACTAAAATATCTGGGAAGGAACAAGGAAATTGACTATCTCTGAACAGAACTGAAAGTGGTGTGTTCCTATCCCTTTCACCCCTCGTCACTTTCTGCACTCTTTCAACTTTCTCCAATTCAGTCACTGGATAAAGCTACAGCCCCGAGTGCAGCTTAAGAGCTGCTTCACTGCATTTGTGGATTTGGGATTTTGGTGTGTGCTTTTTCTGCGGCTTTCAGAGCTGTGTTTGTATTGCTGGATTCTTCTTTTTCTTCATCACATTTGTTCTCTCCTCATTTCAAACCAAAAAGGGAGAGAAGAGAGGGTGAGCTGGTCTTTCCTTCCAGACGTTTAACAGTTTACAGAACATCTGTTGTGCTCACAAACATAAGGGTACATCAAATCTGATAAATCTAAAATAGTCTACATTTTAAACGTGTTTCCTAAAAGCACAGGCTTACTGGAGATTTAGATCTGCAATCTAAGACGATTCCTTTCTGATCCTTTCTTTTTTTTTTTTTCTCGACTGGCTGCTGAAAACTGGCAAATCACCTGCCTTGTTGCTGTGCTTTAACTTAGGATGCCGATTTTTCAGCCGCCAAAATAAACCTCATGCTCCTCTTCACCTCTGCACTCTTCTTTCTCTGATCTTGTTTCTCCACTGAAGGAACAATGTGCTTCATCATGCAGTCCCTAGATGAAGAGATGAGGTTATGTGAAAGTGTTAAATAGCAAATATTAAGTGATGTGATATTAATTTTAAAATTAATTTAAAGCACTAATCTTTACTGGGAGAGCTCAATACTAACACATTAGTAAATCACTTATCAGATTTCACTGGGCTGTGCAGAAATAATGAATATCCTTTAGAAACTATTCAACATCTTACCATTGTCTCCACTGGTGAGCACTAGAGCCTGCAGGATGTCTGAGAGAGAAACGATGCCCTTCACCACCTCATGATCATCCACTACCACCAATCTATGAACCTGAGAGAGGGTGAGAGACAATCAATCAATTACTGCTGACTAAGTGGACAAAGTAGTTCACATAACTGAGTCTAATAACTGTTCACATTTGAATCAATACTATACCAAAACCAAATCCACATACGGTACTTATTTCAGTACTTTGCTCGTAAAAAAATTTTCATAATAACTTCATCCCAATTTTCCATTTCAATTTGGAAGTGCCAATCACCCAACCCTGTTATGAATCTCCTCAGTTACATACAATGCACCTGACACTAGAAGGGTGAAGACACAAACACATGCCTCCTCCAATATATGTCAAGTCATCTACCACCTCTTTTCAGATGCATCATTGCTGGGTAGCCAACATTTTAAGAGGAAAGTGCCAGATTCCCAGCTTCAATACAACAGACACCTCATTGCACTGGGTGTGATGTGGGAAAACAGTACTATCTACCCACCCAGAGAGAGCATGGCCAACTTTGCTCACTCAAGACTCTGGCTACTGAAGGCAAGCAGCATGATCTGTGATTCAAACTCAATTTTTTATTTTAACACTTAACTCATATGAAAAAAATATATTTCTAAAACACAAATATTTCTGTTTTACACACCAGATTGATTATATGTCTATGGGGATTCATCATGTGTGTCCAGACATCTGCAGTTAAAGACAAATCAATCTATTTTGCGTTTCCTCTAGTGTTAAGTCTTTACGTGCTTCCTGCTACATATGGTAAAATCTGACAGACTGACTGCATATTGTCATAAGAAAAGGCACAAGAACCAGTGTAATCTTTCCACAATGTTCGATTCAGATATGTGCTGGGTTTGCTAATAGTAATGTTATCATATAATGTTAATTAGTACTAATAAGTTGCTAAATAAGTCATATTCTATTTTAGCTGTTTTTGTATTTTTCACTTTGGCACAATTACATATGGTTGATGTTTATTACACTGTGCCAAAATTCTATTTTTAAACATTTAAAGAAAAAAAAAAGGTGCCTTCTAGGTCAGACCTCTGCCTCCACCAGTCTGTTGATAATGGTCTCCACGGTCTCATGTGCCTGGCAGGTGAGAACTCCCTCAAAGTACTGAGAACGATGCTGAAGGGCCTTGGTGACAGTAATGTCCAGATTATTATAAGTCTTCTCCGCAGCCAGGTTCTATCAGGGTAACAGAGAAAGAGAGAAACACAGTCTGGATACTGTGTGCGACACTGGACACATAGAATTATGATGAGGACGAACTCTCCCTGACTGATCAATATTCAAGCCAGGAGGCTGCAAATAGACACCAGAAGCCTAAATCAACCCAACATTGTTACCATCAGAAATAAGTAAGTGAGTCCACAAATACATACACACACACACACACACACACACACACACACACACACACACACACACACACACACACACACACACACACACACACACACACACACACAGTTGAGAAACCTACTATTACGTCAAACTTGGAGTAGATGTCAACCACTCTTCCTGTTTGATGAGATAGGGAGGGGGAAATCGAAAAAAAGAAAACAGACAGATTAGCACCCAGTAAGCACCAAGATGATGTAAATAATAACCACGCAAGTAATGTAGGTGCCTCTCAACTTCCACACAAGCTGCGCTCACTCTCACCATTGTCATCAACCACAGGCAAGGCAGAGACCCTCTGGTCCACAAAGATTCCCAGTGCAGTATAAAGAGGTGTGTCAGAGTGGACCACTGCAATGTTCTGGAATGTTCCGATATTGAGCTCTTCCAGCGTATGGGACAGGAATGCTGGTTTGGGCATCTCTGAAATCTGAAAGAATAATGAGCAAAGATATGATCATTTAAAGTGAAACATCTGTTTAGCGTTTTAACTCTTAGAACTGAGATCGGCACTGTGTAAGCAGCAACAAGCTATTTTCTAGACTTCATATCTCAGGGTCAGATTAACCTACAGAAACGATACACATTTATCTAACCATGGTGGTCTCATCACTGTGAGATGAATTATAAGCAACAAATCAAACTCAGAAAACTGCTAAAATTCACTAATTTCTAAACTAATTAAATCCCAGAGGAGCACAGAAATGCTCAACCTGCATGCAGACTCCAACATATCAGCAAGAGAGGTGGGGCTAATACCAACACTGACCCAGATATTAGGTTATAAATGAAAATGGGAAAGGAGGGGTTTACTGTCTTTTGCTCACACGATGTTCAAATTTTTGGATTTCAGGATAAGAATTGAGGTTTGTTTTATTTGTTCATTAATTTATTACAAATAACTCAATTCAACTCAAATAACATTTTCTGCATTTGCTGCTCAAATATGTTTTTCAAATGTGTTTTAGCTCAAGTGTTTTAAGTTCTTATGAGCAAAAAATTATATTTTTTTATCACTAGTCACATTCGTATACGTTTTGGTAATCGCATGATTACAGGACATTTAATTGCATTCCATACTCGATATAAACTATCACCTCAGCCCATTTCACATTCTGTTCATATCCTGATATAGATATAAATATTGATATATGACCTGAAAGGACTGTAATTATGATATAAGCTTTGGCGAAATCATCCAGCCCAACTCTAAATCAATCTCCAGAACAGTCTCAGAGGAACAGCTACATTTCCATAATAAAACATTATCATTCTTAAATAATAATGTTTAATGTGAAAAATCAGTCACCTTGAACACACTGCACTGGGACTTACCATAAAACCAACACATGCTTGACATGTTCAACGTCTCACCTCTGCCTCCACCAGGCAGAAACAAGAATAAAAATATTTGAGAAATTAAGTAATGGGTGCAAAGAAGGGGACACGTAGGCCCAGACTCACAAAGAGTGTGAGGAACTTGAGGATCCTCTTGTGAGTGAGGATGTAGAGTGTATTCCCTGTCAGAGGGTCAATCACGGGCAACCTGTGGATCTTGTTCTTCAGCAGAGAAGACACAGCATCGTACAGGCTTAAGGGCAGAGTGAGAAAAGAATAACAGAATGAGTGAGCCCTGGCCTATACAGGTCACTCCAGATGAATCATACAAACATAAGCCATAATCTTAAATCCTATTAAGGTATGTAAAACATTACCTGGCATTGGGTGATATGCTAACAAGAGGTTTGAATGAATCTTGTAGGTAGACCTCTATCAAGGAACAGATGATAAAATATATGAAAGTTACATAAAGCAGTGAGCATCTCTCTACAACTGTTGTTTATCCTGTTTAACCTGCTAAATAACTCACCTCTCCAGGTCTCTATTTTGTGCCCTTCTAACTCATATATCTGGACCTAAGACAGAATACAGACAACCATTTAAACCTCTGACTGAACTACCTGAATAAAGTGGTTAACATGGTATAGTACAGATAAGATCAAATGCAGCGATGATCGTCATGCAAATATTTATACTACATTCAAATGGTCTATAACATTTACATACTCATTTCTATTCAACTGACATAACACAAATACATTACACACAGACAAGTCACAAGTACACTATATGGACAAAAGGACTGGACACCTGCTCATTCATTGTTAAATTAAGGGTATTAAACAAGAAAAAAACAGTCAAGCCTAGGTTTGCAGTACCGCTACTATCTGCATTGAATAGTTAACAGCATTTCAATAATGGGGAGGTTATATGCTCTTTATTTTTGAAAAAGGAGCTGATGTAGCTATTATGTTTCCTGTACCTGGTAAACGACCATATACAGGTATTTTGATGTGAAGATGCTGAAATCATATATTTTGCAGACTTGGTAGAAATGTTTTACAAAATACAAAAACACCAGCATCACATATAGCACTCATGTACTGAAAGCAGCTGGATAAATTAGAATTGGTTTTGGATTAACCTTCCAGGTACTGGACCTGGAATAGTTGCCCACCTTCGACTACCAAATATGTAGAAATTTACAGACCCTAATTAGTAGGTACTGTTACTCTTATGTCCACCAGCAACAGATGTGTGGGGGTCCAGTGTCCCCTAACTGTGTATAAATAGTTTGACCAGAGGCTCCCTTTGTGAGCCTGGTTCCTCCCAAAGTTTCATCCTCCAGCTCTGAGGGAGTTTTTCCTTCCCACTGTCGCCCTTTGGCTCACCAAGGGGGTTTATGTTTTTATCCTATGTTCGTGTGTTGTTAACCTTTTTATTTTTTGATTTATGTAAAGCTGCTCTGTGACAACATCAGTTGTGAAAAGCACCATACAAATGTACTTTGACTTCTGACCCTGGTTCTGGAGGAATCCCCATTTTATCACACCCCCTGCAGCTCTGACAGGGCTTGTTAACAAGCTGACAGCAAGATGACCAGGACCAGGGCTGAGAAACACTGCATTACAAGAGGTGTCCACAAACATTTGGACATATAGTGTACTTATTCCCACTGTTACTATTATACACATGTTCTTACCAGAGGAGACTTGTAGTAACGATGAAGTATGTTAATAAAGTCGGTTATGGTCAACATACCTATAATAAATGACAGGGCTGATGATGTAGCATTAATAGTGAAGGAAAAACATACTTAAAATAATATGATGAAACACAAAACCCCACTTACCCACAAAGCACTGTTTCTTGCTATCCCAAAGTGGGGCAGCTCTCACCCCATTGGAGACAAGAGCAAAGAATGCTTTTTTCACCTAACGAAGGAGTAGAAGCAACATTGATACAAGAAACACAAGTCAGCCAGTGTTTTCTTTCAATCATTTCCCCAGTGAGACAAAAACATCTAAACCTTTACCAGTAAACTTTCCCAACAGATACAATTTCTACATCATAACAGGCTTTGTTTATCTTTCTTGTTCTTCTTAGTTCTCAAGCTGTTTTACCTGCAGAGATGTGTCAAACACCACCAGTTTGGAGCTGGTCGGCACCAAGTCATAGCAGCGATGTGACTTCATAAAGCGAGTGTACACATTGTATTCAGGGTCTAAACAAACAACAAAATAGACCATAAATTGCTGCAGTCATGCAAAACCTTTTTATACACAATTTAACTGGTTGCCCTTTCAACGGTGTCTAAGCAATTTTTTAAGAGTTCTAGATTATGGGGACATTGATTACATGCATTCTGATCCTCTTTACTTTGCCGGTCAATGCCAGTGTACAGTCCTTTACA
The DNA here is from genome assembly GCA_034509495.1 of Acestrorhynchus altus. Taxonomy (NCBI): domain Eukaryota; kingdom Metazoa; phylum Chordata; class Actinopteri; order Characiformes; family Acestrorhynchidae; genus Acestrorhynchus; species Acestrorhynchus altus. The sequence continues at coordinate 6,114,867 of CM067504.1, read as the reverse complement.
TTTGATATCAAATTCATTGTCTCGAACACATCATTGTGTACTTCATCATTTGGTGCCTTGGACTTCTTTTTGTGTATGGAGAGCAGCATCAATAAAGCTTTATTATTAGCCTTCTTATTAGGACTCCAAGCACCAAAGGTACTGGAACCCTACTGTAATTGCTTAGATTTTTCTTCTTCCTTTCTTTTTTATACTTTTTCACAATTTTTGAGCAAAAACGTGTTGTGGAGAAGACACCGTAAGCAATCTGTGAAACATGGTGGTGAGATCTTGCCATACAACAACAATCACAGCAACTGGCCTAAATGTGGCACAATTGTTTTGCATTGTTCTAAATATCATCTAAACAATGAGACATAAACAGAGATAGCTTTCTTCACCTTTATCCTTTTGGCAAAAAATCATAATTGATTTTTCATAGCTCCGTCCAAAAACTCCTGCATCATAAGTGGCAAAATATGTGAAACTAATTTAACTTGTACTACTCAGAGATATTTGGACCAATATCTATGAGTCTAAAGTTATATTCAAAAAACCATCAGCCAATCACATTTGATGAAGTATCATAGTATTTTTACAGCCGGTAACAGCCAATCACATTGCAGCAGATACTTAAACACATGAAAAAGCTACATGTACACAAAGTAAACAATAATGTGGCTTCTGTTCTAGCAAATACTGACATATTGGTTGTGACTGGGCTAATGTGTTTGGACCCAGATGACTGCAGCTTGTGGTTTTATTATATGTAAATTTCTATCACGTAACAAAAGCTACTATGACTCTCACTTTTCTAGAAGACCAACCTTCAAGGTACCCAAGATTCATTTAAAAGCTCTTTCCTGTTTTGCATCATAGTCATTGAACAGCCTTCATAACAAACCACAGCTTACTGAATTAGTTTCACTGAGCAAGTTTAAAGCTTTGTTGAATAACTGTAACAAAACCATGTAACTGTAACTAAGCTGGACGTTGTTTGTATTGGTAACTGTCTCCATGTTTTGAATATGCTTATGTAAACTGTCTGTTTGATATACTTGACTCCTGTAAATTTCTGTAACTGGAAATGGTGTGCTGTCTTGGTCAGATCTCCCTCAAAGAAAGAGATTTTAGTCTCAAGGGAGCTCCAGGTTACATGAAGGTTTCAAATACTTTATTACAAAGAAGGTATTCTCGTGATGTAAGGGTCATGGGCATCCAAAAACTACAATATGTGATAAAAAGATGTAAAAGAAAACAACCATGAGAGAAAGTAAAACACCCACTCACATGTTAACCTTTTTTATTTTTTACCTCCTTTACTGCTGCTTTAGTTGTATTATTAATGCAGGACAAACCTCATCTCATAACCATCAAATGTAATTAATGCGCTGTAAACAAAGAACCTGTGCTGGGTTTTAATCACAATGCAGCCTTACCTTCTATGTGTGGCTCCTTTTTACCTTCCAACTCATCCAGAACAGCAGGAACCTGAAAACAGAAGCACAAATGTGAGACATACACAGGAGATAAGCAAAAAGTCTGCCTGCTTTGGTTGACTCTAAACACACACTACTATCTTTCTGCTGCTGTAAAAGCTGAAAAATAAATAAACACCACATTCAATCAGATCAGAATTTTATTAGCTTCATTACAAACTGCAATGTTTCCATCTTTATTAGATACGGATTCGCAAATCTCTGTCACATCGATATACACGTTCAGATTATTTTTATTTTCAGTGGATGAGAACAGAAACTACACACGACTGTGCTTCTGGACAGTTTTGCAGACAGAACTGTGAAAAATTAAGGCACTTTCACACCCACCTTATTTGGTGTAGATATTCAGATGGTTCGGTTGGTTTGAACCAAAAAAAGGTGTCAAATGTGCCACGATGAAGACCAGAATTTTGTCCAATTTAAAGAGGCGGTCGTGGTCAGGATTAATTGAATCATGATCTGGTTTATTTGCAGATTAAATTAGTTTTATGGAGGATTTGGACGTTCAGACCAATGACAACTTACATGATGATGAAATAGGTTCTTTAGAGTGCTTTCGAAACTGCAGATTAAAGGTTTATTAGTCTTTCATTCTATTTTAACTGTAGATTAAATGTTCATTAGTCTTTAAGTCTATTTTAACTGCAGATTAAAGGTTTATTGATTCACTGAAGCAACAACTTCCTGACTATGCTAAGCTAAGCTAAGCTAACCGGAGCGCACAGCCCGGCCGGGTCTCCTCGGTCCGATTCTTCTGGTTCTGAACTAAGTTGAACTGAAGATACTCACACACTCCATGGTCCATAAACACTCCTCCGCGAGTTCTCTGTTTCGGTTGCTCAGTTCACCCCCTCACACACTTCCGGGACACTCCTTCCTTCACCTCCGAGTCAGCGGCGAGAACTGCCGGAAGTGACGACACCCCAGGACGCGTCCCAAACCACGTAGCTACACTAAAGAGTCCACACTAAAGAGGTCGAGGGTACATCAGTACCCTAAACACTTATAACAGTGTTAATAAACACATATATCAGTGTTAATTAACAACATAATTAACAGTGTTAATAAACAACATATTTATCAGTGTTAATAAACACATTTAACAGTGTTAATATACAACATATTTATCAGTGTTAAACAACATATTTAACAGTGTTAAAAAACAACATATTTAACCATGTTAATAAACACATTTATCAGTGTTAATAAACAACATATTTAACTGTTTTAATAAACACATTTATCTGTATTAATAAACAACACATTTATTAGTGATAATTAATATTTAATAATGTGTTGTCATTGATTTATTCCCTTAATTTAACCTTTAGAGCCTGAGGCTGATTTGAAAGGATGTTTTTGTAGATTGACATACTTTTACACAAATCCTTTGTAAAAATGAACTAATTTAAATATTTGTATGAATTTGACCATGCTTTGATAAAGAATTTACTTGATCCTACAATTTAGTAGTGTTTATACTGGAGCCACTGTAAGGTTCTCTGCTGGCTGGGAACACAGTGACAACTCTCACAAAAGTAGGGTTCAGCATTTGGGGAGATGCTCAGTATCAGTTCAGCAGAACTCATTGCTTCATAGGTAAATATGAGGATGTTGAACAAGAGGCTGGAACTGGAAGCCAATGAAGATGAGGAACAGGAGGGTCTAGTCTGTTTAGAACTTTATCTTGTTTGTTCAACAAAGCTTCTCCATCAGAGAGCACTCAGACTGAAGGGTGGGTTCAGGTCACTGAAGTTAGTGTTATGAGGAGCTTCTTTTGACTTCATTGACTGTATGGGACAATATAGCCCTCCTCTG
>CM067504.1:6096568-6106568 GCA_034509495.1 Acestrorhynchus altus | reverse complement strand
AATTACTCTTATTTTAAATTCTCTTCCATTCAAAGTTAAGAGTCTTTTCCTGTAAAGATCCCATATTGGAGATATATGTTTTTCTTTGGACAGCAACAAAATATTACTGTAACTATTATGTAACTAACCATTGCCGGTTCCACATTGATCTTGAATTCCTGTACATGACACAGTAGTGTTGCAGACTGTGTCTGTCAGATTGTTGCAGCTGGCACATTTCAGTCCATTTGGGGTTGTGTCAACCACTGTGAAAGAGATGCACAGGTTATGAAGAATCTGTATATATATATTGTGTATCATGTGTGTGTGTGTGTGTGTGTGTGTTTGTGTGTCTGTGTGTGTATGTGTGTGTGTGTGTGTGTGTGTGTGTGTGTGTGTGTGTGTGTGTGTGTTTTTCTATTCAAACAGTTGGAAAACTTATACGTTTTATACATTTGTTTAAGTTTCTTACTTGAAAACACCACATTAAATACAATTTAAAATACACACATTATTAAAACATCACTTTTGGGGGTAAAAAAAATAAATAATAAAAGTAAACTTACTTACCAGGAAAGGTCTGGTTGTTGCAGTTATTCTTATTACAGCATGAAAAAAAAGCAAAGAGATTTGCCCCGCCAAGCTGGGCTGAGTAACTTACACCTGCATTAGTTGCACCTGCCTGACTACAGGAGTCTTTTAGATTGCAAGTACGTGCAACTGTGGTAGTGAACCCAGACGTTCCTTTAAACAGAAATTTGAAATTGTTGCATTTAGTTACAATTTGTTACAGCTTGCGCTAAAAGTTGTCATATATGATTGACATTAAAAAGACACTCCCACACTTACCCTGTTTAAAACTAACACTTGAAGCAAAACACACACTGTTTGCATCACATTGTTTTGTGTTTGGGGAAGTGGAAGGGGTACACTGACCACTAGTACCAACACACTGGAGGCACTGCAGTGTGTACACTGAGAAAAGATCAGAATTAATGTATGAACATTGGGATCAACATGTTTCCATTGTATTTTTAAACATTTCTCAGCTGCAAAGGCCTGTGTAAAGCATTGTCTGGAATTGTCATTAAAATGATTCTTAATGATGATCAATGAAAATTGATTCTTCAAGATGTAATGAAGATGTAGGGCTGGGGAATATATTGACAGTTATACTGATATTAGGATATAAACAGTATAAGATATGGGCAAAGATTATATTGTTTGCACTGAATTTTAAAGTTTTTAAGTAATGCTCAGTATTGATCTTGTTTTTCTCCTCTCTCACTCTGTACCACCCCTACTCTCAGCTCCTCCACTACTCTGTTCCCCTCCACCCATTCGCTGTATACTATAGAAGAAATGAAATTCAAATTTCAATATATGTAAATATAGCAAAAAACATAACAAAAACATAAATATAAAGATTTCATGTGGTGTCATAATTGTTTATATGATAAGATAAGATAAGATAAGATAATAATAACAATATTATTATTATTATTATTATTATTATTATTATTATTATTATTATTATTATTATTATTATTATTATTATTATTATTATTATTATGATGATGATTGTTATATTATTATTATTATTATTATTATTATTATTATTATTATTATTATTATTATTATTATTATAAATTGAATACTCTAAATGAGTTACAATGATCACTTTACCTGTGCAGAAGAGAGAAGAGAAAATCAAGCCCAGGAGCATCTTCATCTTGAAGTAGTTGAGTTGAACGTTGAGTAGGATCTGTCAAAAGTCTGCTATAATTTATACAGGTTTAATAGGAAGGGGCTGGCTCTATTTTATTATAATGAAGAGAAAAACCTCCTCCTGTTTGCCATCTTTGGCAGAATATTTCTGTAAGGGGAGTGAACAGCTGAAGAAACATCACAGTTTTTTTTGTCCATAGTGTAACTTTCTTTTGATGTCGAACTGAAAGTAAAAGTGGTAAATGCTCTTTCCCAGTAAATCAGTAATTCCATGATAATGCCCACAAAACAAGTGTTTCCATACTTTGTAGAAATGTAAAGTTCATGCTTAAATTTCCTTTATTGTCATTTATATACAGCTTATAAACCATTGTCATATATTGTATCATATTGTATATTGCTTTTTACATCAGGAAATGTTTATTATCCACATTGCCCAGCCCTACTAAGACATCTCAAAAATAAATTTAAGTGTTGAGTAAAGTTATTGGTCCTGGAAATTTTTTCAATTGTATGGTCATTTGATCATTGAAAATCCAGAGATATTTCATGCTATAAAGTCATTCACCTATAGAAAGTGTTCATTGAAGAGCAAAAGTGGCAGCAGGTTTTCATTCAGGTTCTGCTTGTTAAATCATTTGTCCGTTGTTAAGTTATTCATATGAGGCAATTTTTTGTTTGAATAACCTAACTCCTGTACTTCTAGTTAGTGGTGCCTCTTGCTATGGGTCCTTTCAGAAAAAGCATGTATATGCTGAATTGAATTGCTCACTGGGAGACTTCATTTCACTAAGCACCAGAACTGGTTGCACCAGAACTACATTCTTTAGGAGCTTCGTAGTAACGTTTATATATAAACAGGGCGAAAAGTTTCAATATGCACGAAATTAAACTTTGGTGAAGCAGACAGGATGACCAGCCAGTGGCTGAAATATTGTGAGTCATATTTGTTTAAAATCCTGTCATATTACATGTTATTTTACTTCAGATGCTGGTTCTGCATCTCTCAGCTTGTCCAGAAAGTATCTTTTAATCGTGGCTGAGAATGCAATTTACACTTCCACACTGTTTTTTGGATCTGAGCAATTCTCACATAATGCTGTTGCATGATAATCACCACATACTTGTGTTGACTCTAAAATATTGAATTGTAATTTATTTAATGAAACACTGCAGAGAAAATCATCAAACAATGAGTCGGCTTGAGTGAATGATTTACACTATCCAAAAGTCATGGGATATCTTTGTAAATTAATTATGATTATTAATTAGGGGACGGAATATCCACACCTGTAAAAGTTGTAAGGTGTTATTTGGTGAGTGAGGTTGAACACTGGCCAGCATGCCCATACAAGATGATTAGAGTTTAAGAGAGGCCTGTGTACCATTCCATGCATGCATTTATCATTCCTTGATCGACAGTGTCATGAGCCTTCCAGTAATATTTCATAGAGACAACTCTGGACATTATCCTGCCAAAATATCCCATCAGTGTAGGGGTACATGAAGTCCATGAAGGGCTGCAAATGGTCACCAAGCAGCATTGGTCAGTGATGTGTTTAGGCAGAGGGTAACCTGATGGATTGTCCGATGTGAGTGGAGTGACCCAACAGGCATGATTGCAGAGTAGTAATGCTCTCCATGATTCATCCTGTTTATGTCAGCATCATTGTCAGGTGGCTACACCACATAGCACTATATGGACACTGACTGTTATAACGACTGCCCTTAACACCATGCTAACATCACCAAAGACTGCAATGGCGTTGTGCCAGACTATCATGGAGTCACTCAGACTGGCTGCGGGTCATCTTCAGCAAAGATTCCTGTTTTTGTCTTTGTGGAAATGACCAACAAATCCACACCAGACCTGGTCAGTGCCACACCAGGCCTAATTGGAAATGTGTGGGGTGCTATCAACACTCCACTCCTACCACAAAACTTGCAGGAACTGAATGAGCAAAAACAGCTGTATGGGAAGGATGGTCACAGGCCACCATTAGGAACCAGTACAACTTCATTCCAACACTGGCATTGTATTCACAAGAAGCTGCACTGAGAACCTACTTCTGTATGTCACTCAATAAATCAGTCTTTTAAGATTTTTTCCTTCATCGTCCTTCAGATCAACATTACAAGAATGAAGAAACAAGTGTCTGGTTTTTTTACTGTGTAGGTTGACAGTCAAGGAGACCAATGCATTTCAATTTTTTGGACATTTATTAAAGTGTTATGCTGTAAATTAGAAAACTGATCATTAATCTTGCATCTTACATTGTTTGAATGAATGATGTATTATATCTCAACTAGGTTTGTTTCTAGGTTTGACTGGTAGTATTATCTTAGTTCAAGGATGTTTCTATACTCTTGACCTGTGTACCTACAGACATAAGTAATGGAATGTTTGTACGTTTGCAGTCAAACAGGTCTCCTGGAACACAGAACTTCCTCTATCTGCATCTGAACTGCACGTCCTAGTTGTACAAACACTCATCAAGTCATTGTGGAATGAATAAAGGAGGATATGACTCAAGAGGTGGACTCAAATGATGAATATGTTCCAAGTGACCTATTAATTCATTTATTTTGTAAGAATATTTTGTCACTCATTCTGAAAATAAATGGTTTAAAGAAATAACTAAAAGCTCAATGTTGACATGGCACTCATAACTAGTTTATACAAACTGAGGACCACAGCATATACATGCCCATAAAGTCACATTTCTAAAGTTCTATCCTATCCTATCCTATCCTATCCTATCCTATCCTATCCTATCCTATCCTACATTTCTGTGTGAAGGTCATATCTTTCTAAAGGTGCTTTAGGCATGATTTAGGAAACAGAACCTTTAGCCGTAGACCCAGCAGGGCCACTGGTAGTGTGTCTGTCCCACAGCTCCAGAGGTCTGGGGATGTGGGTTTGTTTATGGGGAGTTCTGTGTTCTATGTGGATTTCCTCCCACTTCAAAAAAATGCACATTGGTAGGTGAATTGGCCATGCTGAATTGCATCCCAGGTGAGAGTGTGTGTGGACTGGTGCCACTCACGTGATGAGTTTGATGTCCATTTATTAAATGAACATTAAATGCTCATAATGACTTGCAGAGTGTATTTGCTGTCCCTTATAATGAGCTCCCATGTACTGTAATGTTAATCATTCTGTGCTCATTATCTCCTTTTAATCATCTTTGTTTAAAAAACAAACAAACAAACAACTTTTTGGCATGTGTTTTAATATTTTTTCCCCAGACAGCTAATACACATGTGTTGCTTGTAAAAATCTTGTTAAAAAAACCTTGAGTTTTTAGTGTTTTGATAATTTCTCTCCAGGCACCTGATACACATTTGTTGACGGCAGTTATATTATACCCATTCCAGTGTTGAATTGTAAGGAAACATTAATTTATGATATTGTATTCTTGTTGCTAAAAGAAATCCACGGAGAAGGCTTAGATATCGTTCTCTTTTTAATGCTCATGTTTTGAGCATTTGTCACTTGGGTGTTGGGTTCTACTACACTTGGATTTTTTATGTTTGAAAAAAGAATGCAGCCCAACTACACAAAACCAGACTGGCAGATGGGTTATTGAATGAATGCTTTTTTGATGAACCATAAGTAAGCAAACCTGTCAGTGGGTGGATGTTGAAATGCATTCAGCTTCATAAAAAACAGGTGACAGTGACAAGTATGAGGAACACCAAAGAATTATTTTGTTATCCTCTTTCCTTCACTTTTCAAGATAAAGGTGCCATGAAGGTTCTTCAAAGCAAGACTGAAGAAGAACCACTTTTAGAATCACTTCTTTTGATGGTTCTGAAAAGAACTTAAATGGGAATTTTAATTAAATGTAAATGTCTAAATGTAAGACTTCATTTGAGTAAATAATTTTCCTTCATTATATCAAATTTGAAAGGTTCAACAATAACATTTTGTTGCATTTTTCACAGAGAACCATTAACAACTCTATTGAAAACAGAAATTATTCTACACAATACAGCTAAAAAAATACCCAGAGATTTTCTGGTCTGAGCTGTATGCTTCAAGCTCTCCTCGTCTTATGAATTGAAACCGTTTACAGTGAAAAATATGCTTCATATATGCTGCAAAGACACACTATACGCTGTAAAAAGTGCAAGATCCTTGAGGAATATTTGGAGGTTCTTCAATCTGAAACTGTGGAGGAACCTGTTAAGGTGCCTCAAGGAAGAACTTTGTTCTTTTATTGAAGGTTCCTGAAGCATCTTAAGAGGTTCCTCCACAGTTTCAAACTAAAACACCACCAACAGTTCTTCAAGGATCTTGTATTTTTAATACCTTATGTACTGTGTGACTTGCTCACCAGTGTCTGACTGAATTCTCATTTTGAAATTTGCTCAAGAAGTATGTGAACGAATACATTCATGGAACCACTAGATGGCACTGTTTCATTGATATATACTTTTACAGATTCTTAGATGCAGGTTCTTTATGGGTTCTTGATTAAAGCATGTAATTCTATATGGATATAACTACACTAGTTCCTCATGCAACTTAATTTGGCACAGTTTGTATCCATATTGACAATATGTTATTATATGTTATGTTATTTATAATATGCTTGATTCACTATAGTATGCTGTTTTGGAGTGTGCATTATAGCCCATAGAGTATTATATGTACGATGTTCTCCTTGTTTGAACATGTTGTTTCATGGCAGACAGAATGAAATCAAGCCCATCCTTCCTTTAATGACTTATGGAAGCTTTCGATAATGGTCGGGGTCCACATGAAGACATTTAATGCATGAATCTGGTTATACTGGTCAGACTGGTCATACATAGCTTGCACTCTCTTGTGGTGGCACCTTGAAAAGAATCCATTCTCATGCCACATGAAAGAAGCTCTGTGATCTAGGTTTAGTTAGTTTTCTTCTGGACAGCCCAGGCGACATATGTACTGTACAGTGTATAGAGATGTGTCCTGGTGTGTGATGTCTATTGTACATGTTCACAATAAACTACGAGCTCTCTGATTTCTTTCACCACCTCTGCACATCCCCTTGGCCCCATTCTCTTGCTCTCTTTGTTACAGTCGTTCTCCATATATATTTTATGTCATACTCTGGAGGCTTTTACCATAAATTATACACACACACTAAGCTTTCCATTTGCTGGACAGATGTTATTTTTCACTGAGGGAGAGAAAGGGGACTGCTCCATAATTCAGAGGTAATGCTGTCCAGTCCTGAGAATAAATAAATAACACACAAACATACATACAAACAAATAAAAAGCAGCAGCATTTGTGGCCTTGCATGGAGGACCCCCATCCACTCATATTCCAGAATACAGCTAAAGACAATACTTGGCTTGTGGTTGTAATGTTCTGGCAGATCATCATCAGGTTTTCCTGAGAAAGTGAAAGCATTTGTCTGTTATAAAAACTTGTTTGTCTAAATGATATTTAAAGAAACGGATGGCAGACAGTAGGTTGTTAGTTATTATAGACTGTTAATAGCTGTAATAGCTGTTGTAGACAAACCAACACTGTAAGTAAAAACCAGACAAACAAAATAGAACAAGGCTATCATATCCATATCAGCTTCAGTGTCCCTGCACAGCAATTTGATAGCGCACTCCTTGGCCCTCACCCCTGCCTTGAACCCCTGGGGGAGGGAAACCCCCCCTCTGAGCTGAGGAAGGAGAGAGAGGGAGAGAAATAATCCCTGTGTGGAGGAGTCGTAGATGCCCCTCATTCTTCCATATGAACCCCATAAAATGTGCATGAATATGACTGTCTAGGAATGAAGAGACCCATTCTCTTCTTTCCAACAGGGCAGACCCATTTGGAGTGTTTGTGTGTGTGTGTGTGTGTGTGTGTGTGTGTGTGTTTATCACAGATTCTCTTCCTCTGTGGGCTCTGTTTCATTTATTTATGGTTTGAATATCACCATACAGTCTTATTATTTTACAGCTCTCTGAATAAGATTAATACACACAAATATATACCAATGTGTGTGTGTGTGTGTGTGTGTGTGTGTGTGTGTGTGTGTGTGTGTGTGTGTGTGTGTGCATTATTAGGTTAAGTGGAGTATGAGTTCAGTAAAATATATAGATTACTTTGATTTTTTTTACTATAGATGAAGATGGCTCATAGTTAATCTCACATTATTATAAGGTTCAAGGTTCATTTTATTTGTCACACACATAGTTATACACAGTACAACATGCGGTGAAATATTTCTATGCAACTGTCTGCACCCACAGATCAATAGATGAGAAGGTAAGGAGAAGGTAAACAGAATAAATATGTGCAATCCTGAGAAGAAAAATAAATAAATATCTACATAACTCCGAGGTAACGAGGAACTAACTTAAGTGGAGGTAGGAGGTGTAGGTGTGTGAATAGATTTCAGTATCTATCTATCTATCTATCTATCTATCTATCTATCTATCTATCTATCTATCTATCTATCTATATATATATATATATATATATATATATATATAATACAATTTCATGTGCATAATAATACAGACCAATATGTAAGTCTGTCTATGTAAAACACTGTATTTCAAATATTTTTTTTTAATAATCAAATAATCAAAATGTATATTTTAATAGAGGCTCAAATTAAATTCTGCAGAAAACATTATGATAGTGGCTGGAATATGATGCTTCTCTGTCTATACACTTATAGAATATACCAATGTACTGCCATAACAATTTAAATCCCTCATTTATCAAACCAGTCAGCCTGTCTTGGCTGGATCTTCTGACTTTCCACTCTAAAACATGCGCTGCATTTCAGTTATCAGCCAGACGGTGGCGCTGTACACAAAGTAAACCAGCAGCTGCTGTTCGGATGCGAGCAGACACCGTGACCAGGGTTTGAGAACTTGTTGAAGGACTGTTCTGACATTTTCTTAAATCTGTTTATCTGTATGTTCATTATGATAATAAATACAAACTAATAATTTGTAATTAATAAACACACTGTTTTCTTATACTTTAAAATGGAGATAAACAAGTGATGGTCTTCATTTACAGACATGTTGGAAAAATAGATTTTGCCGTTATCATTTTTGTGGACTGAACACTGGTGGTCTCTCATTTCTATGACCACCAGCTAGTGCAGGTTCTGAACCATCTTCAGGGTGAGGCAGTTGTCCATAGTTGTTCAGAAATGGCACTTTGTGGCATTTTTCTGTCATTGGAGTTTTATTGATTTATTTAGTAAATTGTTACAATATTATTAAATATTATTTTCATAATTTTACAATACTATTTATTCACTAATAAATATTGCATACTACTGATATATTGTTGTTTTTCTCATGTAGAGAAAAACATTTAAAAGACTTTTAAATATTACATTTGTCTGAGAGAAAAAAAACTAAGATTTATAAAACTTTGATGATGTGCTAGATGATGATAATTATTGACTAACCTCATTTACAGCAGATAATGAAAGAAAGAAAAGGTAATCATTCTGACTAAATTGACATGGAAATGTAGTGGCGTTTTGTTTAAAACCCTGCTTAACCACTGGTGGACCCCCAAGAATATGCTGGGCATAATGCCAGTGGACCACCAGCTTTGCCATTAGCAGGCCACTATACTCTTGCTATCAGGGTTAAATGGGCTACAGCCAATTTACAACATAATGACCATCTTTTTTTACACACTCAGACAGACAGAGGTTAAGAAATATAAACATTTAAGAATGAGGGGTCCTCAGTAAAGAAAATGGTTCTATATAGAACCATGAACACACTGTGAAAGGGTTCTGCGGGTTAATGGAGAATGCACTGTTGAAGGTTATATTAAAAAGTTCTATATGTTAGAACCCTTTTTTTGTAGCATATATAACCTCTTTTAGGATGCAAAAACCCTTTATTTATGTGAGGGTTCTTTGAGTGTTTATTGCTTTATAGTGAACCACTTTTTTTACTGAAGAACCCTTGAAGAACCCTCATTTTTAAGTGTGTAGATAACAGTGTGGTGGGGTTTGTGTTTGTGTTTCATAACATGACTTTTCCTCTTTTTATGAAAGGCAGAGGCTGTGATACCCAAACACAAGGAAAGAGTAGAACATAGAACATTGTCATAACATCAAATGAGAACATATATATATATATATATATATATATATATATAATTTAAAAAGATGAAAATATTATGAAAAATCAATTTGAGCGATTTAAGCCCCACCATCTAAAACAGATGTTATATGTAAAGCTTTACACTGGATTATGGGAAAAAGGATTCATTCTATGCTAGAAACAGTTGAATGAATTAATTCTAACAATT